>NDXB01000275.1:231937-252667 GCA_002631895.1 Agapornis roseicollis
TTTTTTTTTTTTTTTTTTAATATCAGATAGTATGTGATTAAATACCCATGAGAAAATTAAGTTTACGTGATGAATGGGTGGGGGATGAAGGTTAAGCTATTGTGAGAGCTGATACTGAGATGATTGTAGGGAAATAATACTTTGTGTAATTTACTTTGTTACAAGAGATTTCACTCTGTCAATTTGGACTGCTTCCCCCCCACCCCCTCCCCCACAGTTATCTTATTTGGTTGATTAACAATGAATACAACTGTTATCTGCCAAGTGGTATCTTAGAGAATACTTCATTGGTTTTATTGTATTACAGGTAATTAAATTCCATTAAAGTTTGTGGGCCTTTTCAGGTTCTTGAAGTTCCAATAAAATATCTCCTGCCTTTAGTAGGTTTAAGACTACTGCCATCTTCTGTTTGGTCCTCTTATTAATTTGAGGATAGGAGATGTCAGTGAAAAACCATTCTAAACTTAAGTAACTTCTCAAAGCCAAGGTCTTTGCAGAGTATCTTAAGACAGCACCTTCAGGAGCACATAGATAGTATTTCTGCACATTTGAGTTAAATGAAGACAGGCTGAGAGAGTTGGAGTTGTTCAGCCTAGAGAAGAGAATGCTCCAGGGAGACCTTCGAGCAGCTTCCAGTGCCTAAAGGGACTGACAAGAAATCTGGAGAGGGGCTTTGGACAAGGGCAGGTAGTATCCGGACAAGAGGGAATGGCTTTAAATGCTGAGGCATTGAAGCAGGTTGCTTAGAGAGGTTGTGGCTGCCTCATTCTTGGCAGTGTTCAAGGTCAGGTTGGATGGGGCTTGAAGCAACCTGGTCTAGTGTCAGTGCTTGTGGCAGGAGGTTGGAACTGGATGAGCTTTAAGGTCTCTTCCAACCCAAACCATTCCCTCGTTCTGTAATTCATTCTATGAGACAAGTTTCTGTCAAGAAATCAGGGCATGATTAGGGAATTTATACTAGTAAGTTCTGTTGAAAGTTTTTGTTTAAGGTCAGTATTTATACTTGATTCTTGTATTTAGCAGACTGCATATATATTTTACTTGTGCTTTTCTATGATGAGAGTTAGTGTAAGTTCAAACCTATATGCTAGAATTAAATTCTAACCTGTTGTCCTCTGTAGATATGTGTGGGGAAAAGGATGGAGATGAAGAGAAAGCGTAGATTCAAGTAAACTCTCTCCTTTGGTGTGTTTTTAGTTGGTTTGGCTTGTTTTTTTCTTCAAAGCAGAACACTACCATTTGAAGAATAACTTGTGAAGCATTTGCAGTTCAAAATAGAGGATTACGGAATTTTCATCTGAATGCTGTCAAGGACTAGTAGTATCAAGGACTAGTTAAACTCATGGATTGTTTTGCTGTTTTGTTGATGATTAGGTTAGTTATAGGTCATTTAAGCAGCTAATAAATAGGTCACTAAGCCAGCATAAATAATTTCATCTTTACTTAGTCATTTAAAGGTGGCATCATTCATAGAGACCTTTCTCTAACAGTGAAATTGGACATTGTTCCATCTTCTATGACATTTATATCATTTAATGTTTTCTAGGCAGCACAACAGATAATTGAACTTCAAGAAGCAGCCCAAATAAATGCAGGATTGCAACCAACTAATCTGGGGAGGAACAACAGTTTACATGATATGAAGACTGTTGTAAAGACTTGGAGGAACAGGTTGCCTATTGTGTCAGATGATTTATCCCACTGGAGCAGCATTTTCATGTGGAGACAACATCATTACCAGGGTAAAACTGCCTGGTCCAGCATGCATTCATCATGTAATTTCCCAGACAACACATTGTTTGAAATAAGTTCTTTATTTTTTAATTTGTTATTTAAACATACAGGAATTTTTTTTCCAAGTGTTTGTTTTTATTCATTTTCTATTTACGAGTTTCATTATCTTAAGTCATAATTTCATATGTATTGCTGTGTAAGATATTGCTATATATATAATTTCATTTATAATGATAGACATCTCTTGTTTTATTTCTAGCCATTGTAACTGCATATGAAAACAGTTCTCAGCATGATCCTAGTTCCAATAATGCTATGTTGGGAGTTCATGCTTCTGCATCAGCAATTATCCAGTATGGAAAGATAGCTCGAAAACAAGGGCTGGTCAACGTAGCTCTGGATATACTGAGTCGCATTCATACAATTCCAACTGTGCCCATTGTAGACTGCTTTCAGAAGATTCGGCAGCAAGTTAAATGTTATCTTCAACTGGCTGGAGTCATGGGCAAAAATGAATGTATGCAGGTATGGTAGCTTTATCTCTGAAGTTGTTGTTGGGACTTGGAGGATTACAAGGGCCATCAGATACATAGATTTAAATAAACTGCCTGTATACAGAACAGGGTCTGAACTTCATTGGCCATGTTAAACCCATGTATGGAGTGTTACACTGTTAGTAATACTGTTAGTCAAAACTAGTCATTATCCTCTTTAAACAGAATACTGTGACTATATTAAAAATTAGCTGCATAAAAGTAAAGTGGAAATATGCTTTTTGAAATCTTACATGATGGATAAATGGAAAAGACTTTGAAAAATATGTTATTTGCAGTAGGAAGAAACTACTAACTGGAGCTCTAAGTCAGTTTTGAGTGTCTGACTCATGAGCGATGGATGCTAACAATCTGAAGTGAAATGGAATGTGTTAAAAGGAAAGGAAAAAATGTGACTGTAGCCAAATCCCACTGACATACGATTACAAGGTCAGCAAGCTGGGACCTTATAAGAATAATGAAATATAGCATAATATATATAATAATATAAGAACAAGATGGAAAATATAACCCATCACCTCATGAATGTTGTCTATAGCATCTAATAGTTTTGTATAGGTCAGTGGAAACTTAAAATTGTTGCCAGTCCAGATTTTTTAAAATGAAAATTAAATACTAGAAACTCATGCTATTTAAATTTCAAGAGAAAGTTTTGGCTCTTGTTTTATGGCACTTTCACCTTAATAAAACCTTCCATTTTAAAAGGCTTTTTTCGCTGAGGCTTATATATTTAACAGGGTCTCGAAGTTATTGAATCAACCAATCTGAAGTACTTCACCAAGGAGATGACTGCTGAGTTTTATGCATTGAAGGGAATGTTCTTGGCACAGATTAACAAGTAAGTGTGTTGGCTGGAAGAGGCACTAGCCCACATCAGAGGAAAATGCAGCTGAAGTATTTCAACACAATATTTGAGCAGGAAACTTGTTCCATATGTTTATACCAGCCTAAAATTTGTCACAACTGTATAAGAAAGTAAAAATTCAGGTGAGAGTTCATTGCAGCTTGAAGATGCAATGACTGCTCATATTTCTAAGTGTTGTAGGAAAGAACTAGTTAAAGCAAACATTGCACTAGTTCCTTTTTAAAAGTTTTCTATTTCAAGGGGGGAGAAGGGAAGAGGCAGGGAGAACAGGCTTGTCCAAAGCTCTGCAGCATAAGATGTGTGTTTTAAATAGTTTCCGTCTCTGGTTATGTGAGTACTTAGCAAACTGATGTCTAACTGATGTCTTACTGTAGTTGACAAAGGAGGTTGCTTTAATTATACTTTTAATATAAATATGATATGTAAAACCAAGGGAAAAAGAAAGAAATCTATAAGCTTGCAGCTACTTAAACAAAAGTAGTCTACCTCTTTGTTTCTGTCACTTCTGTTTTATTGTCATTGTATATATCCCTTCAATAGCTGCAACTGGTTAAGGCATAGGAGAATGTGTGGTGGCATAGTTCAATGTGTTTAGACAAATCTGGTGTGAATGCAATATGGCAATGCCACACTCATTTCAGATAATTGAATTGAAAAGACTAATGTGGTGTGCTTTGGAGACATCTTGCATTGCAGCAATTAAACACCGAGGTGCAAGCCTTGCTTTCACACATCTAGTTCTGTAATGTTTTTGCTTTGTGCTGTCAGGCATTTTATTCTTTGAAGAATATCTCTCTTTAATTCAGTAAACAGATATTTCAGCAATCAAATTTTGTTTGATGATGCCAAAAAAACCTTTCAGATTTCAATAGCTTTTCATAAGCATGGTATATAATGGCAGTAGTGCTACATGTTATGTATGGGTGGAATAATTCCTTTTTCACTACAAATGTGGACACTTACAGAATGAAATTCATCAGGTTTTAAGCTGTACACTGCAACCTCCCATGGCATTTCAAGTCAGGAAATAATGAATATCTTCTTCTGTGGCTACAAGAGAGAATTTTAAATAGGAAGAATGCAGTTACTTTGATGGAAAGTGCAGTGAGCTTTTCTTATGGCCATAAGCATGCTTAGTTCCAGTTGAGGTGAAAGAGAAGAAAGTGTGACCTCCCCCATCCCCCATCTTTTATGTTTTTTTAATTCATGCAGATAAAGTAAAAGGCAGTTAAACTGTCTCTGTTCTTTCAGGGTAGAATGGATAAAGGTTTCTGTTTAAAACATGGTTCTGATGTACTAGCAGATTCTTAACCTTATCCAAAGGCATACGTGCATTTTTAGCACTGCGGTTGAGGTCAGGAATTTAGGAAGGTAACAGTTAGGACCAATAACAGCATTGAAGCTGAGAATGTGTGACAACTGATTACCTGTGTGTCAACTAACGTGGAAGTTAAAGGTCACCTTTGCTCTTGCGTCTCCCTGTGCTGTCCATTTGCTGAGCAAGGTGATAGAAACCATTTTTAAAAAGTTAGCTCAGGTGTCAGGGATGATGAATTGTAGAGAAGGAGAAAAGAAAACTGACTGAAAAGTCCCCTTTTTGCAAAGGGGAGGTAGTGATACAAAGTCATCTATCAGACTGCTGCTGTGGTAGTTCACTTCAGAACCTCAATCTAGGGTACAGAAAGCCTCTGAAAGCCAGAACCAATCATATAACATAGAAAATAATAGAAATTTCAACAAAGTTGCTTTCCTTTTCATGGTTTTGCCTCAATAGCTCATCTTTTTAATTTATCACTATAATCCTCCAAGCTAATATTTTCATATAAAAATATATTCCAGTTAATTTCTAAAAATCAGTCAGACAAGCATTATATTACTTTTGTACAGTTTATTTCAATGCTCATCCTGTAAGGCAGAAATGAAGCACTTTCTAGTAATAATGGATCTTGGAATGCTTTAAAAGGTTCTTCATTTCAGTAATGTGTGTGGTAGTGTTTTCATCCTTTAGTGTTAAGCCTGAAAAGTTACATGGATTTAAGGGATTTTTATATACTGGGATGAACTGTGCCAAATCTTGGACTAGGAGCACTTGAGGAAACCTAGAGAAGACTTCAAAAGTGTCAAACAAATAATCTTTTTTTTACCAAGAACCACATGATTAACCTTCATATTTTTTCCCTTTTCCTATTAAAAAATAAAATCCTAAAGACATGGGGATGTGGAACTGACTTTTTCCAGATCATGTTGATTGTAAATCCTTTCATGGCTTTGGTGGGAGAATGGTTAAGTAAAATGAAAAGAAGGCTAATCTTGCTTTTTCCTATTCCTTGTTTGCTCAGCAGAGAAGCCCTTTTTTTTATACATTTCCTGCTGCTCTTCTGGTGTTATCATTCATTCTTTCTCACAGTATCATTGCTTGGGTTGCAATTGTAATGCACTGAAGTTGTTTTAGTTTTTTTCAGGGAGTATCTAGAGATCTTAAATACTTATGAAGTGCTTCTGTTATGAAGCATTTACTTTCATAGGTGCTGAACTTTAAGAAAAGCTAAGAGAAAAAAGTCATAAGGGACATTACTAGCGAACTTAATGTAAAAATATCATTAAGAAAGTAATTGAGTACCCTAACAGAAACCTGAGTCTTACATAATTTAGTAACCTTTTGTTAGTATAAAACTAATACTCTTTCTTGTCACGATGCAGGTCTGAAGAAGCAAACAAAGCTTTTTCTGCAGCTGTGCAAATGCATGATGTGCTCGTGAAAGCATGGGCAATGTGGGGTGATTACCTGGAGAATATCTTTGTGAAAGAACGTCAGCTTCACCTGGGTGTCTCTGCTATTACTTGCTACCTGCATGCCTGTCGTCATCAGAATGAGAGCAAATCAAGAAAGTACTTAGCAAAGGTAAGATCTAGATGCTGAAAAAAAGAATTGGAACTGCACCCCTTCAGAAAAGGCTGGGCTAATGTTCACTGCTCAGACTTGTGCAATTAGAGACGTACCAGTTACTGATGGAAGGCTTTAACTTAGGCAGAAAATCTGCATGTGGTTGCTCTTGGGTCACTGCGTCTTGGGTTTTTCTACTTCATTGGGGTATCTGGGGTTTTATTTAGGTATGGAATGTTTTGTGGGAGAAAAGGTACAAATTGCATCCAGCATTTGTACTATAAAATGTGGTGAAATACTTAGAGAATCATAGAACAGTTAGGGTATTTATAAGGACCTTAAGATTATCTGGTTCCAACCCCCTGCCATGGGCAGGGACACCTCACACTAAACCATGACACCCAAGGCTCTGTCCAACCTGGCCTTGAACACCACCAGGGATGGATCATTCACAACTCCCCTGAGCAACCCATTCCAGTGCCTCACCAACCTCACAGTAAAGAACTTCCTCTTTATAGCCAATCTAAACTTCCCTTATTTTAGTTTTAACTCTTTAGCCCTTGTCCTATCACTATAGTCCCTAATGAAGAGTCCCTCGCCAGCATCCTTATAAGCCCCCTTCAGATACTGGAAGGCTTCTGTGAGATCTTCATGCAGCTTCTCTTCTCCAGGCTGAAGAGCCCCAGCTTTCTTAGCCTGTTTTCATACGAGAGGTGCTTCAACCCCCTGATCATCCTTGTTCTTACATGCAAAAAGGCATCCTTTGGTCCTTTAAAAAGTACCATAGTTTTATTTCTGTTTATCATTACTATGGATAATTCATATTAACTTTTACCTCAGTATTGAAAATTATTCCAAATAAGCCTTTTCCGTCTCATAATTCAACAAAATTTCAGCCAAAACAAGCTCAGTTTGGGTATATTTAATCTCTCTCATGAAGAAAATGTAAGAAATGGTAACAGACTGTGGAAAACCATCTGTTTTGAACAGGAAACAAATGCAGAAAATATTTTTCTTTTTAGATTAAAGGTGGGCTCAATACCACTCTGAAGTTTATTATTCTCCTTTTCTGGTTGCGTAACTGTTAGTGATTTTTAGTCAGTGCTTAATATCTTTTCATTTAAATTTAACTGTAGAAAAAGTGTTCTTGGAGTGGACATTAAAATTTTTAAAAACACCCAAAAAAATACGCATATTCTTGCATTTAAGCTAATTTGTTTGAATAGCATATTTTAGGTTCCATAAACATGCCTCATTTTCTACCCACCCGCAAAGCAAAACCCAAACAATCTGTGGAATGCAGTCATGCTCTTTTGTTATTTTCTGTCTTGTTTCATAGCATTACACTTACATTTAGGGATAAGGGATGTAAAAATTACATCCTTTAAATATTATTTCCAAGAGAAAAAACCTATTAATAAAATATGCGTGGGGTTTTGTGCAACATAGTAATTGCTGTGTCTTGATTTTTAAGCGCTGAGATGTCCTCTTGAAATTCTCTTTTAGGTTCTTTGGCTGCTGAGTTTTGATGATGATAAGAACACCTTAGCAGATGCAGTAGACAAGTACTGTATCGGTGTCCCACCCATTCAGTGGTTGGCCTGGATTCCACAGCTGCTGACATGCCTGGTTGGCTCAGAGGGCAAACTCCTTCTGAACCTCATTAGTCAGGTACAAAAGATAATAATGAATTTTTTTTATTGTCTGCAATACCTGTTTTCAAGATGAGATACACATGTTTTTCAAAGCAAAATAAGAAAATACCAGGCCTTAAAAATGAGATTGTTTGTGACTGTTGATGAGTGAAAAAAATGGCAATTTCTGTGTGTAAGTAAAATATTTTAAATTACAAAGTGTTACTTAATGAAATTAAATCCAGTTAAATTTTGTGCCATATGTGCATGAGGCATTATAGCTTTCCCTCTGGAATCATGTTTACTGCAGCTTTGTGATGAACATTATAGAACACATTTAGAAATATGTAGTTAAGTGCTTGTAGTGTAGGAGTAGTGATAAAGAATTGTTAGCTTTTAGTGACTAAAAGACAAACTATTTCGTTAGTGCTTTGGTTTTTCCTAGGGTTGACTTTAAGAAAACAAGACTCTGTATGTCACCATCAGAAATCATTACCTTCATAAAGGGCTTTGTAAATTTTCACTTAAGTTTAGCTTAACAAATGATTAGACAAATAAGGATAAGGTTTAGGGAGTTAGATGAAGAAACTGACTTCCTGGATGCGTACTTTTGAACTGACAGATACAAGTTTTGATTAATCTTGCTTTGGGATTTCAAGAGTTTACTGCCTTTAGCTGTCTGCTCTGAGGCAGAATCTGAGAGTAGAACATAGACCAGTATCTCAGTGTAAAGCTAGCTTAAGCATGTCTGTAGGCTAAGAGAGAAGAAGTGACATCTTTCTGTTGGTGTGCTTTTAGACGGTGTTTTGTTATTGCTTACTGTGAACAGGGTTCAAACATCGTGTATTCAGGGATGTTAACTGTTCATGGTCTAACTTCAGCTCTGTTTTAGTTTGTGTGCAACCTGGAAGCATTTTGATGTTCGTTCATTACTGTACAGGTGAACATAGGAAGCTCTTACAATAGCCTGTGCCCCAGGCCACTTTTCTATTTAATGCTCCAGTGTTTCTTGAAAACTGCCAAAGGACAACTGTTGTGCTGAATTTCTCATAGTAGTAGTGTTGTTGATTTTTGAGACAGGGACTTGATGATCCATGTGGGTGTCTTCCAACTCAGGGTATTCTATGAATCTGTGATAGCCAACTTCTTTTACACTATCCCTTATCTTTGTTCATTCAAAGCTCTGAGAATGTCAATTTTTGTAGAGAGAGAACATGTCCGTGTGTGCTTGTATGTGCATTGATACACAAATCTAGATAAATTTGTTTGTGCATCTGTATACATATGTTTCCTTCCCTTTCCCTACATTAAATGAAAATGAAACTTTGAAAGGACCAAGCACCCAAACAGTTCAAGAAAGCACAGTAGCTAAGGCGGTCTCTGATGCATATGGTTTCTATTGTCTGACACCAGTACTGTGCTCAGCTGTCTTCTCAAGCAGACAGAAGAAACTTGTTTCAGTGAGTTGTAGACACTTTTTGTTTGTTGACATGGGTACAAAAGTTCTTAGAAGTGAGCGCCTACTCACAAGTCTGACTATAGTCGGAGCTCATAAATACCACAGATGTTTTTGTTTGTCTTGCCTTTAAACTTAAGGTCCATAGAGGGAATATAAAATAAAAAGTACAAAATTTTCTGTGTTACTGACTTAAGAGTCTTAGTTTGAAAAAGTACTAGAACCTAAACCTTACTTCGGACAATTTACTCTTGAAGTAATTGCATTGCAGCATGAAGCATATGTGTCAGGATAGCAATCTGCCATAAATATCATATTACTGAACAGTTAAATGCCATTGCAAAATTTCTACCACTTACCATACCCACTTGGATGGAGAAAGAATCCATGATTTAGTAAAATTGTAGCTGGAAAAGCTTCTAGTCATGTGTTAAGATGTGCTCTATCATGGGTGGTACTTTCAGATACTAGATAACTGAGATTTACAGATTTTAAAGGGGATGCTGAATATTAGGATCTCTCTAGGTTTTGCTGTGGGTTTTGTTTGGCTTTTTTATTTTTTGTTTTTTTTTTAAAAAAGCCACAAAATCTTTTATTTTGGGGTGAAATTGGTATACCATTACATTAAGTGCCATAATTAGGTGGAGTAAAGTTGCCCTCTAATGGGCCTTCTTACCAAGTGTCACAGGGCTTGCTGGGAATTGTGGCCTAATTTAAAGACTAACTGCTGTCATCATGTCTGGTTTTTTTCCATTATGTATGTAAGATCTTTGAGCTGGCCCAGCTGGTGTTCTGTCTGTTTCCAGGTTTATTAGGCAATATGATCTGGAAGCCCTGATAAGGTAATGCCTTAACAGTGTGCATAGGGAGTTGTTGTTTCATCCTTTTTAGGTTTCTGATTTCCTAGTTTTCCCTAAGCTGTTATTTAAAACAAGGGGCTGATAGTTACAAATTGCACTCATTCGCAGAGTGAATCTGTATGTGCTGAGCTGATCTATAATCGGTTTTCCTTAACTGAGAAATATGTATATCTCCAAATAGGTGGGAAGAGTCTATCCCCAAGCTGTCTACTTCCCTATCAGAACCCTCTATTTGACCTTGAAGATAGAACAACGAGAGCGCTACAAAAGCGGTGAGCTTGATAACGGTCAGATTGTTTGGGCTTTTTGTAACTTACTGGTTTGAGTTTCACCTGATTTTACTGGGAAAACAGGTTCTGTAGAAAAGATACCAATTTAGGAAGTTTAAGGAAGTTCTTGATAAACTTTCCTTGCATTTGTTTCTGTGAAATTAAATCTGCAGATAGCTTGGGCTGTCTTGAATTTTCTTGACTAAAATACTGACCAGGAAGAAGAGTTTCATCTTCTTGGTTCTCATATTACCATACTTACTGAGAAGCTCATGTTCTTCACTGGATTTTTATCTTTAGGTATTGGTGGACAGGCTAATGTTGATTACAAGCATGAACCATGCAACATTCAGTTCCTTTTCAAATGAGTCAAGCTTCTAGAAATAACGTAACAAAAGATGAGTTCATGTAACTCAAGTGAAGTAAACTGCTTTCTTTGAATAATCTGTACTTCAGTGTCTCCATAATAACGTTTTACAGTGAATGTTCAAGTAAAATAAACATCTCAGTTTACATGAAATAAAATCAGTTTAGGCTTTGAAGGAATGTCTGGGAGTGGGAGAAAGTAGCAACTTGCACAATTATGTACATGAGTAAGATGTTTCTATTTTTTTTTTTTTTTTCAAAACCAAGGCCTATTTAGAATTGTTGTGTCAAATGATTGCACAGAATTTAATTGTTCTTTGTCCCATATGATTTCCTGAGAATCCCAGGAGAGGAAAAAAGAAGAGGAAGGGGAGGAAAAAAACATGGTTTAAATTATTTGATTGGGTATGAAACAGCATTAGTTACTTCAGGAGCATGACTTGGTAATGTAAAAGCTGAGGCTACACCTCCTGTGTGTTTCCGAAGAGAGTTTATATTGCTCTAGCTTTAGGAAGTATGTTCTACTGAATGACATTTGGAGTAGAGTTTTCTTTTTAAGAAGCAGATTTTCTTGATTTTGGTACGTAATACATGATTAATACTTCATGCAAATCTAAAACAAGTTTCTCAAACAGTTTTAATTTGTTTCATGCAGGCATGTATCAAGTTTAGGAAAAGTAATTTTTTTTTTTTCTTAATTTTCCACTTTCCAGATTCTGGGCAACAACAGCCAAGTTCAGTTGGAAATCAGTCCCACTCTGCCTCAGATCCTGGGCCAATCAGAGCCACTGCACCGATGTGGCGATGCAGCAGAATTATGCACATGCAGCGAGAATTACATCCAACACTTTTGTCTTCTCTGGAAGGCATTGTGGATCAGATGGTCTGGTTCAGAGAGAATTGGCACGAAGAGGTATTTGGCTTTACTACACCTTCATATGCATGCAGCATCTAAGCAAAAGTTAACTACAAAGCAGTTATCTAGAATTAGTTTTAAACATTAAAACATACCTATTTGTTTTGATTAGTAAACTGGTGTATTTGTAAAACTGATTGTTCTGATGAGAGTTTGAAGGAGATTGGTTATTTCTGGAAGCAATACAGAGGTTTCCCTAAACTGCACATTTGATGAATGCCTCTAGGATTCAACCCATTACTTGTACTAACTGAAAATTTATATTCTTACACTAAGTTTAATGATTACCGGTTTCTGTCTTGTTCTGGTGCCTGTGGCAGGTGGTGATTATTGTCTGAATTTTGAATTATATCAGGGAGCAGATGGAAGAGCCACTCTGCTTTCATTATTTGCTTCTCAAAGTGTCAGGCTACTCTGTTCTGTCTACCTAGCACAGTGTTCATTTGAAAAATAACACATCATTTTCTAATATATCACAAACTATGAAATGTAAAACTCAGCTGCTGTTGTAAGAGAGGTGTACCTTGTGATGCAGCATTTCCACTGTTCAGTGTGTTTGCAGTGCTGGTAAGCTTTGTCATTCTGACTGAACCTCTGGTGCAGTCTAAAAATGGGGTTTTAAGTAAATGTTTCTGAAAGGATAACTACTGTTTAAATGCAGTGTCAGATCAGAAGGCCTAATATTCCTGACTATTTTATCTTTCTTTTTTAATACTTAGGTTCTTAGACAGCTGCAGCAGGGCTTGGCAAAGTGCTATTCAGTTGCCTTTGAGAAAAGTGGAGCCGTTTCAGATGCCAAAATCACTCCTCATACACTAAATTTTGTCAAGAAGTTAGTCAGCACCTTTGGAGTAGGTCTTGAGAATGTCTCGAATGTATCCACCATGTTTTCTAGTGCAGCCTCAGAGTCATTAGCTAGGAGAGCACAGGCAACAGCTCAAGATCCTGTGTTCCAGAAGTTAAAAGGACAATTTACAACAGGTAAATGTTTAAATTGTTTTATTAAATGTTACTTTTAATTCCCAGAGAAATTCCACTCCTCCCTCTTTCCCCAGAGTTCAACGGTGAAGGCATTCTGCTTTTTTGTTTTTTTTCCAGTATTTTTCCTGAGAGAGAACATAGAATAGAGCATCTTTCTGTCATTCACCAAACCCAAAACTGTGGTCAAATCACATATGTGTTTAAACGTAAATAAGATTACTTCACTGTAATATTTTTTTCCATTTACATAGAACTGCCTGCTACATATAAGGAACAATAATGACTTCTATTTTACAGTGATGCCAGAACTTAATGACATTTTAACCCCAGAACTCCAAACTGACAATATTACGTGAACTCTTTCAAAACAGCTTCCTTTTGATGAGGAAAATGACTTTAGTGTTTTGGATAACTAGTTTATAAACATCCTATTACACAAATTTACATCATTGTTAGGTAAATTGAATCAATAAATTTAATCAGATCTAATAAAAAAATACTTATGGGAAGTGGCTTTTTTGCTTAATTTGTTTTCTCTTTATCAGTGGAGTTACATGTCTGAGTATCTGATTTAAAATTCTTAGAGAAGCTCATGTACAGTAGAGCATGGTTTTGATACATTTGGTGAAAAGTGTTAAAGCTACACAAGTGTATTTGACAGAAGATGACACTGATTGGCATCAGTGTTTTGGATTGCCAGGATTTTGAATTTTGCATAAATTCCTTTCTAAACTGTATCAACTTTTCCTTAAAGATAACTGGTTGATTGAGTTTGACAAGTAGACTTGCAGTGTTTTTTCAGGCATTTCACTGATAAAATGTTGTGAAAATAAGTGAACTGATGGGAATCTTTTGAAAGCAGCTCAGTTGTAGATATGACCTACATATCTTGTGCACACTATATATTGCATGATGTCCTTTTTGAGGCACAACAGTTGCATGACAGCAGATAATGAAAGTCCTGAACCATATGATTAAATTTTTAATGGATGAAGTGTACTAGGGAGTGAAATGGTGGTAGAAACATTCTGTGTGTCTTTAATGGGAGCATATGGGGGTGGGGACGGAAATAATCATTGGACAATGATTAATGGCATGAAATTTAACAAATTCAGATGCTAGATTCTGTACCTATAATGGAGTAACACTGGGTACAAGTATAGACTGGGAGAGGAGTGGCTGGAGAGCAGCCCTGCAGAAAGGGATCTGAGCATGGTGATTGACAGCAGTCTCAGTGGGAGTCAACAGCATGCCCTGGCAGCCCAGAGGGCAAACCACATCCTGGGGTGCATCAAACAGCATAACCAGCTGGTCAAGAGATGGTTATCCTGCTGTGCGGATGTCTTGGTGCGGCCCCCCCTGGGGAACTACATGCAGTTCTGGGCCTCATAGGTTAAGAAGGATGAGGAGGTACTAGAATGTGTCTAGAGGAGGGCAACAAAGGTGGTGAAAGGGCTGGAAGGCATGTCCTATGAGGAACAGCTGAGGACTTCGGTTTTACCTAGTTTTGGAGAAAAAGAGGCTGAGGGACAACCTCATTGTCCCCCACAGCTGCCTGAGGAGGGGGAATGAGGGAGATGCTGGTCTCTTCTCCCTGGGATCCAGTGATAGGACCAGTGATAGGATGTGTGGGAACAGCTCAAAGCTGCATCAGGGGTGGTTGAGACTGGACATTAGGAAGCATTTCTTTATGAAGAGGGTGTTCAAACCCAAAACCAGGCTTCCTGGAGAGGCTGTCAATGCCCCATTCCTGTCAGTGCTTAAAAGGCATTTGAACAATTCCCTTAATACTTGGTCAGCCCTGAATTTGCCCGGCAGTTGGACTGGATGATCACTGTAGCTCCCTTCCGACTGCAGTAGTCTACGTGAAATACAGATTTGGACTAGTTTCCAATTTTTAGAACTGGTTTATGTGTCTTTACAGTGCAGTAGTAGTACAGTCAGTTTTTCATTGCTGTAAGTGGTGTTGATATGCTCGGTTTTTGTTGGATTTAAGTTATTTTTGGTCTGTCATGGTTTCTTTCCTCTGAGTGTTAGAGAGATCTGGGGATTAAGAAACTTTAAGTATGGTTCAGTTACAGTCTTCAGTTAAAACAAAAAATGGAGAGGTTTTTCAGGGTTTACATGCTAATGTATAATCTTTGCATGTCTTTATGGTATCTAAATGGCAGGTAAGGTTTTCAGGTTTGCTGTCTAATCTATATAGAATAACAAATAAAACAGAACAACCACATAGCCCTGGACATGAAAATCAGGTAAAGTCAGGAAATGCAATTAGTTTCTCAGTAAACTTCAGTTTAATAACAAGTAATTATTTTTTTGTTGAAGAGTTCATATGTTAAAGTCTGATTAAACATGAATGTCTGCGGGATAGAAATTATTATTTTGTTTAGTTCTAGATTTGATTTTATTTTAATTAATAAATTCAGTGTTTTCATTAACAAATGAAGTGTGGGAAACCAGAAGAAATTAAACTGATCAGTATACTTGCACATTTTTGTAATTCAGTTCATTATACAGAACATGAAAATACGGCTTTTATTAATTTTGTAATAAGAGTAAATGCACATAAATAAATGAATAGTATTGTAATTACTGTACTGAAGATAGCAAAGGCTGCTTTAGCATTATGAGAAACCATTTGTAAATTGTACCTACTTTGTCCTTTTGTCAGACTACAAGGTTCATGTTTGTTTTTCTGCTTCTTAGCACTAGTTGCATTTAGGTGATGGATAGATAATTACAGTGTCTGCTTTTCATTTCAAAAGTATCCAAGCTGAGGAGCTGTCTTGGAGTAAGCTCATGTCTTCAATTATTTCCAGATTAATGTTGGCAGCTATGTTTTATAGACACTTTCAAGTATGTTTGGTTGCATAATCATTTCCATCAACATCTGAGTTGCGTCTTGATTCCTGTTTGGAGCCACTGGGGGCTCTTACAACATTTCGTACATTCTAAGTACTTTGTCTGCAGCAGTCTGGACCATTGAAGCTTTGATAGGTCATTTTTTTCCATCCTAATGTTATATATTTTAAAACCAAATTTTACTTTGAAATTATTATTTTTTTTTTACAGGAACTTCAAATGCAGAGCTCTTTGACTATCTGTTCTTTGTTCCTTCTCTCCTTTCCTGCTAAAACCTTTGACATCAAAGAACAGGAAAATGCTGGGAAATGCTCCCTTTGAGAGCTTTCTCAGCAGTGAAAGGAGGAGAAAAACTGCCTTCACTGTTCTTTTGTGGACATATGATAGTTTAGAGTTTGGATTGGCTTCTTTCTGCAACCATTTCTTCACTCAAGCTGAATAGGAATGGAAAATTCCAAAGTATACCCTGAATCGGCAAGATAATTTTCCTAAGAGTGTTGCCATGCAGCACAATGAATTCTTTGCTGCGGATGGAAACTCTGTAATCAGAAGGAATATTCTCAATGTCTGAGTGTGTCTCTGAAATGTGGGGAGAGGGCAGGGGAAAGAGCTGTATTCAAAATTCTCAGTTGTTTTAATGATTCTTTTTCTTTTGTCAAGAATGCACATAGCATCACTTTGGTAGCTATTTCTTTACTGCCCTTCTAATTTTTAGGTAAACAGGGCGTTATCCAGAAAATCCAGATCAAGAGTTTGGACAGAAAAAGGGGGAGTGGGTTTAGACTTAAACAGGGAAAGTTCAGCTTAGATTCAAGGAAAAAGTTCTTTACTGTGAGGGTGGTGAGGCACTGGAACAGGTTGCCCAAAGAAAGGGTAAATGCTCATCCCTGTCAGTTTCAAGCCCAAGTTGGGCAGAGCCTTGGGTGGCATGATCTGGTGTGAAGTGTCCTTGCCAAAGGCAGGGGGGTTGAAACTGGATGGTCTCAAGCTACTTTCCAACCCTAGCTATTCAATGATTCTATATTTGACCTTGGTCTGAACTTACCAGTCTTAGTTTTCTGGAGCAATGTTGTAAACCAGAATTCCTGCTTCATATTTCTGCTTATCTGTCGCTGTGATTTTTCATGTTTCTTGGTGCTTTCCAAAAGATCTTGAGTGATTAACATGAACCTCTGGGACAGTACAGAGCATGTAAATGTCTGAACTTTAAAAGCGAGACAGCTCTTCTCTCTCGATCTTCTTCAGTATCTTATGCATAAAGAACTGGTCTGTGAAGCTAAGCTTACGTTTCAGTCTTAAGTGGCATCTTGCATGATGTCTCAGCTTGCATGATGTCTCGGCTTGCATGGTGTCTTGGCTTTTCACTTGAGGATCCTTGGGTTATCAACTTGTAAGTGTAATCAGACTTTGTCCATGGTCAGAATAATGTTTAAAATCTTACAAATGAACTGTTGCTTGCTCTAAAAGCATTAATTGCCTGTTACTTTGAACTGATTAGGACTGGTTTTGGCATATGTAGCAGAAGGGTGGTTTGGGGGGTTTTTTGATTGTTTGTTTTTAAGTCCTAATATGTAGGTTTTTTCTCCGTTTCTTTAATGCTATGTTAATGTTGGTCATTGTGTAGGTCAGGGGTTGTGGGCTGGCAGAGGGATTGGTACTCTAATTTTGTTAACTCAAGTGTATTTTTGTGCTACTTCATGAAAAGTGATGGTACAGCCCTCATTCAAAAAGCAGTCACCTTTATCTAGTTGTGTTAGGGACCATTAAAATTTTTAGATCTGTCTCACTGGCAGAAAGATTGTGCCCCATTTGTCATTTCATTGAGTGACAAGGATCTTTAGCACCATTGAGAAGAGAGTGAGCTTCTTCAGTTGCAGTCTGTATCATGGTCTTCTGTGAATATCACCGTTAAAGATGAGATAAACTTCCTCTTCTCATTAGGAAAAAGATGACACAAGTATTAGGGTGCTTTAGACCACTATGTGTTAGCTTGAGGAAGGTGTTATCCAGTAGTAAGTACTGAAAAAAAATTGTTTGTTTGAAACAAAAATACTTTTTATATACATTAAGATACATGTAAAGCAGAGAGACGTCATACACACATAATGTCTGCACCTGTATTTTCCTTCCAGCTGAAATGATTTTTCTTCTCAGATGGGCTCTCTGTGACATGAGCAAAAAGACTGATTGAACTCTCTGTTTTTCCCATCTGCTATGGGGAAACAAAACAACAAAAATCCCAAACCAGGCCTTTCAATACACTGGAGCTGTTCTCATGGTGAACAAAATGGCTCTTTTTTTTTTTCTTCTTTTTGTAAGAAATATACAGTGATGCATATTTTTACTACTTTGGTGGTTCCCATTAGCACAACAACTAGTTGCAACTGGGGGATATTTTCCTGAACTTCAGAGATTCAGGAGATAAATGATTCAATAATTTTGCCACTTTCATGAATTGATTTACTCCTGCTGCTCACTAGAGGGTAGGCTTGGAATTATAATAAGAGTGTTTTACAGTAATATTACGAATACCCCTACCAGGTAGAAAAAGAAAAGAGAGTATTACAAATTTATACTAATTTCTAACACCCATGAATACTTAACTGTATTTTTCAATATAGTCTTCTTTCTTATGAAAGTGGAAAGGATTTGGTATGTTTGGGGTTTTTTTCTCTGTTTTGAGGATAGTAGATTTAAGGCTTTCACTGAAAGCATGTTAGCATATCAGTGTGTTGTGGATACACAATGAAATAAGTTGAGTTATGTGTTCTCTGATATTTTGTTTAACTAACAGAATAGTAAAATGAAAGGAATCGTAGGCTGCACTAGTTTATTCAGTAATAACTGAATTATGTGTACTCTTATGCGCATAAAGGAGAACTTGGAGAAAAAGAGTGTACGTGTAGGATGATATAGACTCTTATGGTTGAAAGACCAAATGTGCTAAGCTTGTTTGTTGGAGTAAGTCTTGTGGAGAATCAAGAGTTTTGAGTGGTTTTAATTGTGGTTGAAAAAACTTCAGCATGCTGCAATTGCTCCGTGTGTGTGTGTGTGTATATACTTAATTCACTGTTAGCATAGTTGCAGATAGATGCTTGGGGCATATTTATGTGGCCAAATTAATTTGTGCTCTGAGCAGGACTCATGACTGTTCTGTTATTTGGAGGGTTGTTTTTTTTTGTTAATGTGGGAAAATACTGTGTGTATGTAACACAGTGAAACATAGATTCTGCAATAAGAGTAAAACTCATTTCTGAGACTATGTTAACTTCCTGTTGTATTGAAGCATAAAGAAGATTCTGTTCTGGTTTAGCTGAAGATCTCAGAAATACTGAATCAACATTCTCTGTTTCTTCCTGTTGCTTTTCCACCTGTAACATGTTGAGCTTAAAATGGCATCTTTTAGACTGTGGTATAGAAATGCATTTTAAAAATTCAAGTCTGTTTGTTAACTTGCACAATTTGGGATGCTATAACTAATGAGGTTTACAGTTAGGAGGTTTACTTTATCTTACTGAGTGTGTTTCATCTCTCATTGTTATCATACTGAAGTGGTGAACCATAATTTTGTGTTTGTGGTTTATTCATTTTCCCTCTTTTGTGAGATTCAGACTCATTATTTATTTATTTGCTGTCTTCTGTAAGTGTAGTGAAAGCGGTGTTTGGAAGATGGCATTGGTGTTGGCTCAGAAAATTGTTGATGTTGCAGTGAATTCTGTTACAGAACTATTTTCATAGTATATTGAAGACCAGGTGTTGACCTTGAGGAAGTTGTTACTTCACTTGCATATGAGCTAGAGGAGGTAGTTCCATGCTGCAGTACTGTTACATTGCAAAAGAAAGAGCAGGCTGTTTGCATAATATTGTCATTTTTGCTTAGGCTGTCATATCTGTTCTTCCTGTGATGGCATGCAATTGTTATCGGAGCCAGGAAAAAATAAGGAGAATTTTCTTGCAGCTCAGAATAGGAGAATAATAGTGATAGTAAATGTACTACTTGTTTTGCAGTTGCTCACAGATCCTACCTTGTATCCTCAGTTTTGAGGCTCTTTCATCCCCTTTAAAAGTAAAAAGCCTTCACTGATTTTAAATAAGTAGATCACTTTGAATTGAACAGGCTGAAAATTATAGTGCTAGTCTGTGGAATAAGCCTACTTCTCTTTTACTAAATGATCGGATAATTTGGTTTATTACTCCTTGCTTTCTATGCAGTCTTTCTGGTTGCAGCATACAGACAGTTAAATACAGTGATAGTATTTAAGATTTTCACAGTATGTTTTTTTAATGTTTGCATGACTAAGGAAAAAAACTGGAAAGTTCATAATTACAGAGAATATTTTAGACCTGTGTACTGAAAAGAGGTAGCAGATTTGGACAGATTTAAGTTATATATAATTTTAGGACCTCACTTAAAGATTTTCTGTAGAGATGAAATATTCTACACAGCCTGTCTTTTGAAGGCAGGATAGCTCTGTGTGTGTGTTTGATTTGCACTATTGAAATGTATGGTTTACTGTCCTCCAGCATCAGCTGATGTAGAGTTATTGCTGGTGTATGATCATACAGCAAGTATGTTCTGCCTCTTCCCTAATGATTCTTCTTTCTCATCTGTGTTTTTCTGAACATGCTAGTTTTTCCTTGTGTTTAGGGTTCATAGGTAGCCATGTTGTTCTGCTGGACTTCATTGGTATATATGCTTTGCTTTTTTGTGTGAGTTGCTGATAGTAGCTTTCCCTTTTCCTATAATATTTGACACCAGTATGATGCTTTTTTGCATAACAGCTGCGTGTGCTGAATGTGTATTTTGCTTGAGTGTGTGTAGCTAGAAGAACCTCTTTGAAAACTCAAACTTCAGGTACCTGATCATTAAATGCCGTATAAAGAATTTGAAATGCTGAGATTTATGTATTTTTTTGTTGGGTTTTGGTTTTTTTAGACTTTGACTTCAGCGTGCCAGGGTCAATGAAACTTCACAATCTGATCTCTAAACTGAAGAAATGGATCAAAATTCTGGAGGCAAAAACTAAACAGCTTCCAAAGTTCTTCCTCATAGAGGAAAAGTGCCGCTTTCTCAGTAATTTTTCAGCTCAAACTGCAGAAGTAGAGATACCTGGAGAATTCCTTATGCCAAAGCCAACACATTACTACATCAAGATAGCAAGGTAACCTAAAAATACACTTTGGTGGTTGTAATTCTGAAAATGGAGAAGAAAATGAAAACCTTCTCCATCTGTCCACTTAGCACCTGTGGATGTCCTGTACCTTTCAGATATATAAATTACATATATAGAGACGTACCTTGGAATAACATCTTTTTTTTTTTTTTTTTTTTTTTTTTTCCTCCTC
>NDXB01000275.1:252883-264201 GCA_002631895.1 Agapornis roseicollis
TCCTCCTCTGGTGATTTTACACTGCCACAGTAAGCAACGATACTGTTACATGATGTGTATGCTTAATATATTGATAGAAGTTGAGATGAGTTCTTCTGTTGTAGTTAATACAGGCACTATGGTTCAAAAGAGTGATAAAGGACTGATCTGATGATTGATTTTACTCAAGAACTCTTTCTTTAACAAAAACCAAGCAGAAGACCTTTTTGACTACAGAACAGAACCCATGGGCTAGCTGGACAATAGAATTGTACCTTGTAAAAACCTTGTAATGCAGTTGCGCTACCTTATTTCTTTGATTGTTTTTGTTTGTTTTGGTTTATTACTAGAGGAGATTTGCTCAGGTGCTTTGTTATCCCTTTCTTCCTAATAGGTTTATGCCCAGAGTGGAGATAGTTCAGAAACACAATACTGCAGCAAGAAGACTTTATATCCGAGGCCATAATGGAAAGATTTACCCATACCTGGTAATGAATGATGCTTGCCTGACAGAGTCTCGTAGAGAAGAGCGGGTATTACAGCTTCTTCGCCTTTTGAACCCCTGCTTGGAGAAAAGGAAAGAAACCACAAAAAGACACTTGTTTTTTACAGGTACTGAAAGGAGAGATTTTACATTATTTTTTACATATATGTTATACTCAAAGATTCAAATTGTTAAATTTTTTGACAGCTAATCACTGATACTGAAGGTTTTGAATATTCAGAAGGTAAAGTCACATCTGTGTAGGTGATAAGCCTTTTTTTGTCATTGTAGCACCCATCTGAAGAAATAAAGCTGATTGTATGGGATCTAGGATGTTTTTAGAAAAGCTTACACACATCATTTGCTGTATAAAGTTTAGTTGTGAATAACACCTATAAGGCAGAGACATGCCTGTTGGAGGTGTTGCTATGGAAATGGACACATGTACTTCAGAACAAGCATTTAGAAACAAAGAGAACAAAACTTTTTCTCCCAAGTTGCATTGTATGAATATGGAATTTATTTTCCTCTTCCACATAATACAAAAGGAATTTTTTTTGTAGAGCTTTGAATTTGATAAATGGTTTCTGAGTTCTTTGATATGAAAGCATACCTTTGTATTTTTTTATATCCATGGTGATGTTTGCTTTCAGGAATATACTGACTGCTTGGTTGTTGCTGAATAAAATCCATTCATAATCTTGATACTTGATGCGGGACTCATGTTGAGTGCACTTCTATGATCTTGTAATAGGTAACTTGGTTTGGAGAGTGCACTTTGCCAGCAGCACCACCTGGTAATTCTTAAAAAATCCAGAATTAACAACCATAATGGTAGGGAGGCCTTAGTGAGGGGAGTTAAGGAGGTTTCCAACATTATTCATGTGTAGAAATTGCTAAAATACTTAATAAAAAGGTTGTACATTTAGGCATTTCGAAACGGAAGCAGTGAATGAAGGCTGAAAACACAGTTTTAATTCTTTCACTTTGCTTTTGTATCTTGGCTTTTTTATGTGTTGATTATAAATAATTCATTTATGAAATGAGAAACAGAAAATATCAGAGTCTTGCCTGGCAACATACTCGGTCTGCTTGTGATTCTGATACTTTAAAACAGTGATACCATTTTTTTTCCAGATACTAAGGCTTTTGGCAAGTTCCAGCTTAAACTGAGTGGCTAGTTTATATTAATGTATAATACTTTTCATTTCAGAAGGTCTCTTAATCACTTCATGTAATTGAGTTCTGTATGTTGCATTATTCAGTTCTGATAATCCTTGGTTGGTAAGCAGGAAATATATTATGGATAAGGAAAACTTCCATCAGAGACAAAGTTGCTGCTATGCTGTTGTCCTTTTAAAAAGTGCTGACCTCTGATTTTTAAAAACATATGTATTTCTTGGTCTTCCTTTTTGGGCTAATAGTATCTATTTACATGAGGTTGTTTCATTAGTTCAGGTGTCTAGATGATGCAACTGGCACTTTCAGAGCTAGAAATGCATATGTGAGTTCTAACTTTAAAAAGGCAAAAATACTCAAGCCAAAGGATTTTTTATAACAAAAGGTCAGTATCTCTACATATGTGAAGACAATGTTGCATTACTCTGAGGCCAAAATAACAAAAGTGCAATAAACAGTCTTTAAAACTATGATAAACAAGGACACTGATACAGAAGTATGCCCTCCATATACTAAAGTAATATGTTTTCCTTCAAAAAGCTGTTTTTAAACTATAGTGTTTCTGGAAGCAATTCTGTGCCTTGTGGTTTGATGTTATTTGGAAGAACCTAAAGAACATCCATTTCTCTGCTGCCAGAGGTTAATGGAAGCATGCCAGAAGAAATAGCTCATTAACACCCCTTCTGCAGAATGCATTTCTTCTTTAAGACTGAAGAAATTGCATCAAAAAATTTAAATGCATTTATACAACTTTTCCCTATATTTCTGAGTTTAATTGTTACAGCTTCTGAGGGAAATGTTGAGAGAACAGTGTTGGTGGTAATGGAAGGTCGCTGTCAAACAGTACAGTGTCACTGGAAAAGCTGGCTATGAAGAGGCCTTGTCTGTTTTGATGTGGGTGGGGATGCGCGTAAGACTCAGTAGGATGATACATCTGTTAAGCACCATCAAAGTACAAATAGGGTTTTTTGCAACTTTACTGTTCACCAAGGAAAAGCTCACTGCCTTAGGTTTTCTTACCGTTGAATATTTTGCTGTGTCTTCCCTGTGTTGTTTTCAAGTAGTGTCATTTAAACATCTCTTCTTCAACTAAATTCAGATTTTTGCCTCCAGTTTTTCTGAAACACTTTAAATACCCTATTGAGATAAGTAGTTTTGTTCTTCAGACTCATTTTTACTGACATTATCATGTAATCAGATATTACAAACCCGTTTGCACCTGAACTAAGCATTAACCTCTTTTCGGCAGGTAAAATAGGAAGAATAACAAATGTTAAATATTTTTTTTGCTAATGTTGTTGATGTTTCTGTTACAAAAGTCTGCTATCGTTCTTTTTAACTGAGCTTGTGAGTTAGTTGTGAGTGTAGTAATAAAAATTTTCTCTTGATATGACTGTGATCATCAACTGAAATGTATCTTACTTGTATCCTAATTCTTCTCTTAGTATTTACGTTCTGGATTAACTGTTTTGTTCTCTTTTGCTCTCTCTTCCCTCTCCCTGCCCCACCACCATCCCCTCTCACCCTTCCCAAACGTCTCCTAGTCCCCCGTGTTGTAGCAGTTTCCCCACAGATGCGTTTGGTTGAAGACAATCCCTCTTCTCTTTCCCTGGTGGAGATCTACAAGCAGCGCTGTGCCAAGAAGGGCATTGAGCATGACAACCCTATTTCTCGTTACTATGACAGACTGGCAACAGTCCAAGCACGAGGGACTCAAGCCAGCCATCAGGTATTAGAATATGTAATGAATTTTAATCAAGGGCTTTCTTGAGGTCTCT
This sequence comes from Agapornis roseicollis, assembly GCA_002631895.1. Classification (NCBI taxonomy): domain Eukaryota; kingdom Metazoa; phylum Chordata; class Aves; order Psittaciformes; family Psittacidae; genus Agapornis; species Agapornis roseicollis. The sequence continues at coordinate 256,304 of NDXB01000275.1, forward strand.
GCTGTGTCCCATATCCCCTGCCCTGTTTCTTCACCTCTCATTAGATGTGAGACAGATATATGTGCAGAGGTGGCATTTTGATTTTTTTGGAGTTTACTTTGGTTTTGCTTAATGTATTCTTGGGAACTTTTAGATCTCTGGTGTTTTTGGTTATCTTGGAAAGCTTCAAAAAAGCTGTATTTGTTTTACTGTAGGTTATTTTTGGTAACTGCAAGGGAAAACAGACAAGGTGTTGATCGCTTTTTGGTCCTTACTTAAAGTGCTTTGAAAATAATTAATTGATAACATGGGAAACGGCATTCGTAATTTACATAAGCAGTTACAGCATGTTATGTGAGGCAGGCTTCCCCAAGTTCTTCTAATGGATCTCTTAAAATATATATATAGGGATGCTGGGGAGGGACTGTTCATTAGGGACTGTAGTGACAGAACAAGGGGCAACGGGTTAAAACTTAAACAGGGGAAGTTTAGATTGGATATAAGGAAGAAATTCTTTACTGTCAGGGTGGCGAGACACTGGAATCGGTTGGCCAGGGAGGTTGTGAATGTTCCATCCCTGGCAGTGTTGAAGGCCAGGTTGGATGAAGCCTTGGGTGACATGGTTTAGTGTGGGGTGTCCCTGCTTATGGCAGGGGGGTTGGAACTGGATGATCTTAATGTCCTTTCCAACCCTAACTGTTCTGTGATTCTATGAAAATTGTGATTGGATTAATTTCATCTAACTCAAACAGTTGAGTAATCACACCCAAATAAATGATGGTACTTGGAAAGAAAAATCTCTCTCTTGCCTATCTCCATCAAACATCCAACTGTGATTTGTCTGTTGGTAAGAAAGCTATTAAAATTATCTCTTTTAACTAATATTTGTGTAGGTTCTCAGAGATATACTTAAAGAAGTACAGAGCAACATGGTGCCGCGCAGCATGCTGAAGGAGTGGGCTCTGCATACATTCCCCAATGCCACCGATTACTGGACTTTCCGAAAGATGTTCACTATTCAGCTAGCCCTAATTGGCTTTGCAGAATTCATCTTTCATTTAAATAGACTCAACCCTGAAATGCTGCAGATTGCCCAGGTATGGCTTAGTTTATTCTAGATGCAATTCTGTTGTCTTTGATCAGATGGAAATTTGGACTATACTTTGGAAATGAGTCAAAACAGTAATTTGATACATGTAATCAATAGTGCATGTCAGTGGGCTTTTCATTTATGTGTGATTGCACATCATGTAGGTAGCAATTTAAACTGCAGTCTCCATGGACATCAACTCTACCTTCTATGGTGAAAATGTAGAACTTTGTAAAGTCATTCTTAGATATTGGAACTGTTTGTGTAAATGACTGATAGGTCACTCTTTTTGTCCTTCACATATATTGCTTTGAATATGTGTTTTCATCAGATTAAAAAAAAAAAAAAAATTGGAGCTTCATTTTCATAGAGGGGAATACTCTTTTTCAAATACTGTTCTCTATTCAGCATTGCCATCATGTCAAGCTGCAACTCCTATTAATAGTGATTTTTCTGGTTTAACCCAACATTTTAAATAAGGCTTGCCACCTTAGTAGGGCGAAGGTGGTATATATTAAAGTCTTAATGCAATTTTAATGCATACAGGAATATGCTCAGTATAGCAATTAAGTTTCTTTAATCCCTCTAGGTAAGTGTTCAGATGCTTAGTCTAAAGGAACAATACACAGAGAATGCTTTCCCAGAGCTGGAGTGCGCAGAGATATGTCTGTCCATATGACTCCTTATCGACCATACTACAGAAGAAGCTATTCCTTAAGTTTGATATTACAACAATGTGTATTTAGCAAGGAGTTTTGAGAAAAATACATACCTGACTTTGCATGCCTTGAATTTTAATGTTTTTGCTCAAAAGCTGTTTGACTGAAAGAGTGAAAAGCTGTTGGGAGTACATTTGTATTCTGAGTATTAATGTTAAACAAAAATCCAACTTCTTTTGGTTTCACTAGTTAAATGAATGTTCTTTTAATTACTTTTGTGCATCTTGTTTCTTAAATCCAGGATACTGGCAAGCTAAATGTAGCTTACTTTCGCTTTGACATTAATGATGCTACTGGAGATTTGGATGCCAATCGTCCAGTTCCATTCCGGCTTACACCAAACATCTCTGAATTTCTTACCACTATTGGGGTGTCTGGTCCACTGACTGCATCTATGATTGCAGTAGCTCGCTGCTTTGCACAGCCAAATTTTAAGGTTTGTATAGCTTTTAAAAGGGTTGTTTGCAGGCATGTTGTATTTGGCAATATAGAAACAAAACTTCACTTTCTTGGTTAAAGTGAAAACTAAACAGTACTTATTTGTTTTCAAATCTTAGTCTAAGGTCATCACAAATGCCAGCTGAAATGTTTGCAGTTTACCTTTTCGAAAGAATAGGAGAAATATAGGTGGAATTCTATACTTAATTTCTTTGTCCAAACATGTTAATTCAGTGCTCTAGCCTCATAAGTCATTAAGAACTTTGACAGTGTTAAATAGTAAAATGGCAAATGCAACATAATTTAGAATCTTCATAATCATCTGTCTATAGAAATGTGTTTTAGTTCTTTGTTAGTGGAATAGACTGCTAAAGATACACTTACTTTGATGGATTCTAGCTCTTAACAGGGTGTAGTTTTCTGAAGAAATTGTCTAGCTTCCTTATAAATTCTAATGCTTTCCAAAAATGAGGCATCTTGCACTTAGGCAAGCAATTTGCACCAGATAGACTTCGTGCAGAATGTACTGTAGCTACGGTATGAGCTAGTTACATTATAAAAGATAGAAAATATCCTAAAGTGATTTTAATCTTTATCTAAAATGCAGAAAGCTGTGCAGAATATATTTTTAATAATTCATAATCTTACCTTACAAAACCATGTCTATTACACACAAACAAGTTTACAAACATAGCCTGTAATTTCAACATCTCAATGATATATGTCCACTTAGACATGCCACATCGATTTGATGCAACTCCACCTTGAGTACTGTGTGCAGTTTTGGGTGCCTCTGTATAAGAGAGACATCACATATTAAGAATGTGTACAGATTAGTTGTGTACAACCAAGACTGTGAAAGGTCTTGAGGGCAAGACTTCTGAAGAGAACTTGAGGTCACTTGGTTTGTTCAGCTTGGAGAAGAGAAGGCTGAGGGGTGACCCCATTGCAGACCACAACTTCCTCAGAGGCGACAGTGGAAGGGGGGTGCTGACCTCTTCTCTCTGGTTACCAGTGATAGGATACAAGGAAATGGAATGAAACTGCATAAGTTCAGACTGGACATTAGGAAGAGGTTCTTCACTTAGCGTGTGGTTGGTCAGTGGAACAGGCTTCCCATGGAAGTGCTTACAGCACCAAGCATGCCAGAGTTCAAGGAGTATTTGGGCAACACTCTTGTTCGTATAGTTTATGGTTAGGTAGTCCTGCAAGGAGCAGGGAGTTGAGCTTGATCATTATGTGTCTGTTCCAACTTGAGGTATTCTATGATTCTCTGAAGGTCAGAGAACAAGTGCCCATTTATTCTTTTTGGAGAGATGGGTGCCCAGCTCAGTTCAGACATGTGGTAATTACTGCTTTAGGTTATCTGTCTTTTGGACTACAGATAAATGCTTTTAATGTTTTCTGCATTTATCTTTTTTACAAATGCCCATAAAATATATTTAACATGTTGGCCTAATAACTATATGTGTTCTAAAGTGTTACATTTGTTATGTGCAGACAGTGAATTTGACTCAGACTGGTTACCTAGAAGTTTGGTTTAGAACCTCAGGAGTGTTGGAATCGTCAGTAACTCAATTCAGTGATGAGAAAAAAAAAAAAGCAACTGTTTGTTGCGGGTATTTTTTTCATCCAAGGGTAGAACTGGCCTATATATACACATGTGTTCACATATTATATGCACCTACATATGTATATAGTGTGTGTATATATATTAGATGCATATGTATTTATATTGCAGTCAGTGTTTTTTCCATGTTTGGCAGAAAGCAGTGTTCCCTGAGAGTGTGTAATCCTTGTGCAGAAAAACTCCAGCTTTGCAAAGCACTCTTCATCTTTGCACAAGACTTCTGTGTATGTCTGGGAAAAGTAATAAATTTAGTGGAGTCATCTTAGTACAGAATGTACATGACTGCATTTGTGTATGAAGACCTTAATGTATGTTACAGCTTAAGCAGTGTTTCAATTCTCTAAGAGGCATGATGTGTTTTCATGATGAAAGCTTTTTATGAAAAGAAACACCTTGAGAGGAAATAGTGAAGACAGTTGGAAGCCGCATTCATCTTAAAACACTGAGATTGCAATGCTGAACCAGAAGTGTCAAAATGGTGTTGACTAAAATCTAGTTACTATTCTGTAATACCTGATGGTTCTTCGGATTAAATATAACAGTATGATTTTTCTCCTTCATGTAGGTTGATGGCATCCTAAAAACTGTGCTACGGGATGAAATAATTGCATGGCACAAAAAAACACAAGAGGATACGTCCTCTCCACTTTCAGCAGCTGGGCAACCCGAAAACATGGACAGCCAGCAGCTGGTTTCACTAGTCCAAAAAGCTGTTACTGCTATCATGACTCGACTTCATAATCTTGCTCAGTTTGAAGGAGGAGAAAGCAAAGTCAACACTCTGGTAGCAGCTGCAAATAGCTTGGATAATCTCTGTCGTATGGATCCTGCCTGGCACCCTTGGCTGTAACTTGAATTTTTCAATAGCGTTTTTTGCTGCTGTTTGTGGTGTGAGCCATATATTGTGTTAAGAAAATGTGAAAAAGGCTTTCCAGACCATGGCTTACCTGCCACACTGCATTTTGACAGTCTTCTTTTTAATTGTGTTTACAGTAATAGGACAATTTTCACTGCTTTTAATTTCATGAGGGGACGTTTCCTCCTGTTTAAGAAAGGTTGTTTAATACACAACAACAGTTTTCACAAATAGCTTAAAATGAAGAGAGGAAACTTAAATATTGTACAGAAAAATCTTATTTTATGATGAGGACTATAAACCTAGCACTGTTAGATTTAGGGTCTGGCATTCCTAATAACCTGCAGTATATATTTTTTTTTAATACCATAGTAATTACTAAAAAAAAAAAGTAAAAAAATTAAAAAAAGACAGTATTCCCAGCTACTGAATGTTACTTTGTGAAATTTTACTTAATTGCTGTCCCTTCATTCTACCAAATTGAAGGCACAAATAAATACTCTTCCTTTAAGTTTGCTTCAAATTTACACGAGCAAAGATGGTTTGTACAGAGCATTTTGTACCAAATGTATAGAGGTAACTTTTTGTTAGGCACTGAGAAAATGATGATCAAATTGTGCTGGCTTTTCTTGGAGTGCAAGCTATGTACAGTGAAAGTGTAAACCATTTAGAGTATTTGGTTCATTGTGGACAGTGTTGGGGGGGGGGAAGTTTCTAAAGAGGATGGAAAAGGGCATCCATGGATACATGTGTTTGGCTGTAATAGATTAAAAAAAGTCAAATCCTATAATTTTTTTTTTCATGTTTAGAATTACAGTAGCTTCTTTGGAATGAATTTGTTTCTTTGTAATTTAAGAAAAGATCAGTTTAATGTTTCACTTGTCTTTCTGTTAGCAATTTTATAAAACTTCAGTGTTGAGAATGTTAAATTTGTACAGAGTGATTTTTTCAAAATAAATATTTTGTAAAACTCTCAGTGGTATTCATTTTATTTAAAATATCTTAAATATTATACTATGAACTAAATAGAAAAGTCTCAAGAGCAGATGGAATCTTTAGTAAATAAAACCAGCCTGTATTTTAAAGGGTGATAACTATATTAATGAGACATGGATGTGATGTTCTCATGTATGGTGTTGAATTTGCTTACAGAAGAGCTGTGAACAGGAAGTATAAATTTCTTCATTCAGCGTATAGGCTTTCTTCCTAGCCAGTTAATGTGTTAACCATATGTTTTCTAAAAGTCTGTCTTTAAATAGAATAGTCTTATTTCTTGGCTACAAAAAATTGAGCTTTTAAGTAGTTGTTTAGAGGTCAAGATTGTATCTGCAGATGAACTCTATTAGGGGATGCTGTTCCTGGAGAAACAAAGATGGTCTTGACTGCTATAGCAAAGGATGCCCCTGTCTGCTTTTGGTTGTTTTGGTTTTTTAATACGCAGACAACAGGTTCTTTAGAGATTTCATCACAACATGAAGGGCATAATTGAAGTTAATGACCACCATTCAGTAGTGTACTCTCTGTCATACAAAGGGGTTTTCTAAGCCAATCTAATGACATTCCTTTGGTAGGTGAGCTTACCGGCAAGTTAGCAGGTGGTTATGACTATAGACAAGTCAGTTATTTAAAAACAAAGTAACATGCTTCAGTGGGTCTCTTACAGAGTCTCAAAAAGACCTGCTCCTTTCATCTTTGCAGCTGTCAGCTGAAGCAGTCAGTTGATCCGAACTTGAGTATCAACATTATGAAGGGGTACATGGCCCTCTCTACTGTTCACCCAAGATAACAGTTTTGCTAGCACCATGAGCAGCACTGAACCTGGCACAGAGGGAGGTGAGGCTGATAGACAGAAAGTGCTATGTATGAAGATAAAAGAGTTTGCAGCCATGATTGTAATGTGAACTTGAAATTGTTGATGGATTTAAGCCCATTTGAAGGCTGAGTGTTAAATAGGTTTTTACTGTATGCTTGGCTAGGAGGCATCACTTTATCATGCCAATTAAGCATAATATATAGGATAATGTATAGCTTGATAGGTAAATTTATGAATTTGCTTCTTTTTGACTAGTAACAAGTCCATCTATTATGAGAAATGAAGATACCTTGCACTCTCACTTCAATGCATTCTTTTTCCCCTTTGGGAAAATAGCAAGAAAAATAAAATGCAGTTTTGAAAAAGAAGTTAAGATATTGACTTCTAAATGAAAAAGAAAGCTTGACTCTTAGCTCTTATCAATGAAAAGTAAGCATACAGTAATGAGTTTATGAAAAATTATGTTTTAGAGCAAAAAGCTTGAAAAATAAATGAATGTTGCATTTTCATTGTAAAATATAACATGGTGTTAAGGAGCAGTGATTGAGCTTATTCTGTGTAGGAATTGTAATAATCTAATCCTAACAGTTTTGGAATTAAAAGTGAATTGGAAATGCTTGTTCACGCACTCTTAGCTGCAGTAATGCATTATGTTTCTCTGAACTTACTTTACTTAAATGATTTTCCAAGCAAGTTTTTTTTCCATTATTTTCCTAGGTGCGATGGACCAAGCTTTTGCCAGCTGAATCATTACTGCCTTTCCTGTTTGTTGGTTTGAGGACCTTAGCAAGAGCAAAGGGACTCTCATCAAGCAAGTCATAACTTTCCCAGGTGTCTGCTTACTTTTTCCCTGGGTCTGGGAGAGCCAGTAGCAGATGAGGTCCACCAGAAGCAGATGGTAAGCATTCAGACCCTGAAAGTTTAAAGAGGAATGGTAGCCAACTGGTTGACCCTGAACCATAGCCATGTGATGGCAGGTAAGGCTGATCCATTTGTAGACATGGGTTGCAGGCATTTAGATGAAGGGGATCAAGCTTTTCTGATTAACATAGTTCTTACGTGGATCAGAGGATTTGCTGTGGGATTTGGCTGGGAGGAGGAGTTTACAACTTCTTACCTGATATTTCTTGTTCTAGATAATGGTTGTCTTTCTTTGCATGATGAATAAAATGTGGCCCCTTTATTCCCACGCCTGGTTTGTATGCTCCTTATGTATCACAGAGAGAATGATAGATTGAGTCATGCTGTATGCCAGCATATAAAAGTAGAATCTCAAATACATGAGTGGTAAGGACTATATGAGGATTTGGAAAACTAACATATCTTTTTTTTTTTTTTTTTTTTTTTGCAAAAAATTGCTTTTTTTTTAAATT
>NDXB01000275.1:274138-292289 GCA_002631895.1 Agapornis roseicollis
AAAAAAAAAAAAAAAAAAAAAAAAAAAAAAAAAGAAGAAACAGGAAAGGTTGATTTAGCCATAGATTCCTGGTCAAGACACTGATGACTGTTTCACTTCACTGTTACAGCTGGGAACAGGAATAGCGCTTGTTCCTTCCTTTTATGTGACTGCCTTTAAGTGTCCTACAAACACACATTCTGTAGGAATGCATTCCCAGTATCTTCTCAGCAATAAAGGAGCAATTATTGGTCAGAAGATACATGGCATGTTAATAAAGCTGGTTGAGGAGTTAACCTCATTGGAGAAAATGTCCTAGGAATCTAATTTTTGTTACTTGAATTCTGTATATATCACAAAAAAGCCACAATGTCAGAACAGTTTTATCAATATACTGTGTCAATGGTATGAAGATTTAAGGGAAGCTGAATTCTTGGACAAGTACAAAATGTTGTACAGAGTACTCCTATACAAATTAATCCTTAATCCATGCAGTAAATAAATTGTTTTGATGTGAAATGCAATCGCTTTGATTACAGCAGCAGAGGGGAATATCTTTTCTTGGGCTGCTTATGCAGGGTAAATAGGAAGCAGACTAATAAAGGTTTGACAGTTTAAGCCTTATTAAATATACGCTCTTTTCCTGTCCTGTAGACAAACTGGTATTTGGATGAGGGCACTGTTACTAACAGACTACACCATGGCTTAATTTCTTATCTCTTGAGCCTGATAAGTATTCTTCCAGAAAAATTTTGCTACTGATATGGGATAATATAGTGTTTTCTGAAGCTTCACTCTTTAAAGTGGTCTGTGAACATCTGCTTGATAACTTTAAGTTCATGATCCCGTACATTTCAGTACGTGTTTCAGTCAGGTTTCAGATGTGGTATCACAAAACCACCATATCCTGTATGAAGTCAGAGTTCACCCACTCCATGTATTTATGGTAGATGTTAAAATATCTGGGGACTGGGCTCTACCACACAAGGTAAAAGTAGATCAAAATTTCAGCAGAAAGAAATACAGAGCCACCAACAGCCTTAGTTCATTCAAATTTTATGAAATAGTTTCATTTTTAGAAAACAATATAACTGTTCTTCTCTTTAAATGGTTTCAAATGAAATGCATTTTGGCTTTCTAAATTCAAAAAGACCTTTTATTTTGAAAATTTTAAACTTTCAAAATAGTAAAAATGTAAATGATTTTTTTCAGTTCAACAGGAAATCAAGTGAATTGCAACTTTTCTGGTGGGGTGAAGCTGGGATGTTCTCAACTTCTGCAATCATTCACATCAACTTAATACCAAACCATATATTTTTAGTTTTAAAAAAGACAAGCAAATAGAAAAGTTGCTTTTTTCTCACTGTGCTATTGCTGGTTTATATTTGCAGGTGATATTTTAGGGAACCTCAAGTTGTTACTGCATGCCACTGTGCTATTATGCTTTGGGGCTGAATTGCCTTCGGGCTACCCCATTAAAATAATTGTGATTCTGCTACAGTGATGGGGGGAGCAGATCATTATGATTAAAGATTGTTATTTTGAGAATATGAATTTGCTGTAGATATTTTTTATTTTTTTGAATTGACAGGCATTTAGCAAAGAGAGACAGATGGAACTTGTAAAGATACATCCAGAAAATGATGAGTGCAGTGTTAAGTAGACAGAGTAGCATTAACTGAGTTTGTTGTGTTCCTACACTATATATGGGGGTATTTGTATGATATTTATATAAAAATGAAAGAGATGAGGAAAGTTGTAATGCATCATCCTAAGCTTCTTGGCACACGCTATCAGTTATCCATGGTAACACTATCTAGAGTTTCTGTGACAGAGCTGCCTTGCACTGAGTGCCATAGAAGATAGGAGCTTTGAAAACTCTAGGGATAGGACTGATGGTTTAAAGTGAAGGAGAGTTTAAGAAGGATGGATTATAATAATCTAGTTAAATTAATTGGGATCTAAAAGGGGGAAGGTCTTTGAGCATCTCCTGAGTAAATATTGGCAGGGTTTAGGGAGTGTTGAGTTCAGTTTGTCCTTCAGAATTACCTCTTAGCATCTCTGGTTTATGTTTGCAGTGTGGCTCTTCGAGAACTTTTGTTTTTTTAGTTACTCTTATTAATTACTGATGTAGTTCTGAGGTGTCATGTTTAGCCTTGATTTGTTTTAGCCTATTATATTAGAAAGGCTACTGGGTTCCTTAAATTTTATTGTCTAATACCTGGTCCTGGTTTCTTCCTTTTTTGTTTTGGAACCCAAACCTGTTGTACTTTTCCAAAGGCTAGAAAACATTATCTCAAGTCACATGTGGATCCTACCTTTGTGGCTAAAGGGAGCACTAAATTCTTTGTAAAATCCATTTTCTTGAAATGTGGTAAAGCAGATTATTTCCATTTATTTGACTTTTCTTAAAAAGGTTGTGGACCCAATTTTATTTTCATGCAATAATAACACTTTGATTTTTTGCATTTTCAATCCCTTGTGATGCCTCATACAGGTATTTTTAAGTGTAGAGCTTAGGCTCTTTGTGGAAGAACTATCGTTTTCTGTATTTACACACTGACCACCACAATGGAGATTTTATTCATCCCTCCTCTATGCTATCCCAATGTAAATAATAATACATTGATAATACATTTTTATATCAATATCAATTTATATCAATATTATCAATAATGATAATACATTTTTCTCTGAAATCCATAGGGCCTTTTTAGAACTTCAATTTTTATATTTTTGTGGTTGTTAAAATGCAGTATTTTTGTCTGATTTTCCTCAAGCTATAAATCCTACCTGCTATAAATTATACCTGTTTACAGATGTGTATAGAATACTGTGGACTAACGATTTGAAAGTGCTTTAACATGAAAACAATGGTGGTGCACAATAGTTAACTCCCTTAGGAAATTACATAGCTATCTCAGTACTCAGGAGGTTTAAAACTGTCAGTGCTTGGTATAGATGAGTAATAGCAATCCTGGATGTTCTCAGCCTTGAGTTTTAAAATTGTTTTCAACTTTCAATGCAAATGTCTGGTTCAAGGTGAGAAATGTCATACTGGAAAAAGTTTCCAGGCTATTACACTGGCGAGTAAGTGTGTATGTTTTCTTGATAACTTCTAAATAAGGTATTTTAAAGTCAATAATAACAGTGAAAGAGACAAGAGCTTTGCATAATTTATATATAGTTTGACTGGACTGGAGGAAATAAGACATTGAGTTAATCAGTAAGGCTATTTACTGATTGTTGAAATTTAGGAGTGATTTATTTGTCAGAGTTGCACTCAGCTTGCCATTACAGATCCAGCTCTACAAAGGCCATCTAGTATTTGTAATGACATGATCTAATCTCAGTCAGTGACATGCAAAGCCTCAGATCTGGTTTTCAAATGCAAACCAATATAATAACTAGGCAGTAGACCATTCATAGATTGCTTTGATAATTTTGGGAGATTATATAAGCAGCAAGCATGGCTTCACTTCCTAATGTTCGCATTATGTCAGGAATTTGACTACCTGCTCAACCGATGCAAAAAGCCTGTTTTTTGTCTTTTTCTGGCAGTTTTAGGAGGTTGAAAGACAGAGACACAAAAAGAGTGTTGTTATTACCGTGAACTATTGAGCAAATGAAGGTTAGTATTTCAGAAGAGAGAGAGGATTTTGTTTAGTGTATGTGGTGATTTTCATAATTTTGAGCTGACAGATGATGGTTATTTGATGGACACTCAAATGGCAACATGTTCATGTTTAGCACAACTAAGATTTCAGTTTCTCTGTTGCTCCTTGTAATATGGCCCTTGTATAATACTTGAAAGCAAGACTTTGGGTCAGATGTGTTAAATGGTAGGTTCTTGGTCAAGCAGTTAGTTTTTTGAAGCATGGCATTAGAGCTCCTCAAGTCTGGGGAACACCTGAGCTTTGTCTTTGGTTGCCAACTGTTTAAATGCTGGCTCTGCTATTGAATTACTCTGTGGTGTTGGACATACTTAATCTCTGTGGGTATCTCCTTCAATCTTTTTACTCTACTATTCTTGGTCTCTTGCTCCATCATGTGAAAAGGCTCAGGTTAGATTTCCCACTGCAGCAGCTCAGCTGCTCAGCAGTTTTCACATTTGATGCACTGAGACCAGCTCAGCTGCTGAGAATGTGCAAATTGCTGGGAATGTGTCAGGGGACTCTGAAATGAGTGTGGCTAAAGCTTCCATATCCTTCCCAATAACTTTGTGTTTCCTTGACCATGAAGTAGAGCACATACAGGATGATGTGCTAATGCTGAAGGAATTAGGCTTCGGAACAGCAGAGCCTCAGTGAGAGACTTGCACTCATAATGAAGGAAAGGGCTAAACACAGTGTGCCTAGGCTGTTTCTTATTCTGAACATGATGCTTGTGGCCCACTGCTCTGTTTGGCTGCACAGCTGGTGTAGAGCTGCTCTGGGTATCTTTAAGTTGGTCCCATACTAAGCAGTGAGCAGACCTGCTGAGCAAAAAGAGGACAGGTCTTCGGAAATGAAGACAGGCTTTCAGAAAACCAGCTGTAAGATTTCAGTGTGAGAGAGCAAGAATCTTTATATTTAAGAAAACAAACATGCTTCCTTGAAGCTATTATTTGCAGCCACTTTGAAAAATGACTTTTAAATCCCTGTTCAGAAAATTTGCTTATGCGAAAGAGAATGTTTATTACTCCAACAATTATTATTTAATGTGAATTTGAATTTTAAATAACCCATTTCCAATGAAATATGTAAACTTGATTGCAGTTCTTTTCTCTGTCATTACCCGTTGGGAAATAATACATAGTGTGCCTGGAGAAACCTGAAGGCCCTCTTAGTAAACTACCAGTTATGCTGCAGAAGGAAAGGGGTTATGTTTGGGTGCTGTACAACTGACAGAAATAAACTTGGTGTCATTTGGTAGCAGGCATAGGTCTGGGGGCTGAATGGAAGAAAATACTTTTTTTTAACATTGTAACTTCCTGAATCATAGCAGGTAAAAGAGCAAATTTAAAGCAACTTCTATTTAGTCAATAAGAAGCAAAGGAGGATTAAAGCAGGTAAAGGAAGTACATAAATGGATAACTAGAGGAAGGTAATTCTGTGAATCATGTAGTACAGGCAATTGTCAAAGATATGAGTCTCTACAACTATTTTTTTTTAACTAGTGCTTTATGGCTGGGATCTGGAAAAATGCTTACATGGAAGCAATTCCATTGCTTTCAGTAAGTTAGGAACAAATAGGGCAGCCATATGTGAATATGTTTTCAAGCTATCAGACTGATTCCTTGTGTTGTTCAAAGCATCTGCTGAAGTCAGTGGGAATTTGGGCCTGTTGGAGATTTCATCTGGAGTTCATTTGGAGCAGTCTCATAGCAGAGCTTGTATTTCCTTTCAGGATGTAAGCCATAAAAAAAAAAAAAAAAAAAAATTAGGCAGCCATTTCACCCGTCCACATGGCCTATTCAAGATGAAACATATTCTGATTACTGCTCATGGAGGCTAACATCAAACAGATCATTGCTTATCCTGGAGACATTTATCCTCTCAACCTTGTAGGCAGATGATGGCTTCAGCAGATTGCAGGGCTTGCTAAGACAGTGCTTTGAAAATATAGCCAAGCAAGCCTCATGCTGATGACAGTGATGTCTACTGAGGGCAGACTGAAAGTTTAAATTTGGGCTTCCTGGCCACACAGCAACTGTCATGACTGGGTTGATGCTAGAAACATCTTGTTCTGTATCCTCCCTACCTGGGGTGAGCATGCTTTATCTAGCTTGTATTTAACAACTAACCACCCTTCACTCTGTCCCAAATGTGGCTTGGGAAGAGCAAGCCCTGGGAAAGTTTGACATGGCATGGTAGTTTGAGACAATGGGCCAAATATGGCCACTTGCTAAATTATTTGTAGCACAGTGGAGAAGAGTGAATAGCCTGGATATCCCTAGGGGTCTCTGATCCAGTAGTGAAAATTGTAGTTATGATTTCAATTATGACTCTTGAAGATCAATGATGTATATAAACAGGGAAAGTTGAGGTTAGGTACAAGGAAGAAGTTCTTTACTGTAAGGAACGTGACCAGCAGGTGGAAAGAGGTGATCCTGCCCTTCTACTCTGCTCTCGTGAGACCTCACCCGGAGCATTGTGTGCAGTTCTGGTGTCCTCAACATAAAAAGGACATGGAGCTGTTGGAACAAGTCCAGAGGAGGGCCATGAGGATGATCAGGGGACTGGAGCATCTCCCATATGAAGACAGGCTGAGAGAGTTGGGACTGTTCAGCCTGGGGAAGAGAAGGCTGCATGGAGACCTAGCAGCCTTCCAGTATCTGAAGGGGGCCTATAGGGATGCTGGGGAGGGACTCTTCATTAGGGACTGTAGTGACAGGACAATGGGTAACGCATTCAAAGTTAAACAGGGGAGGTTTAGATTGGATCTAAGAAATTCTTTCCTGTTAGGTTGGTGAGGCACTGGAATGGGTTGCCCAAGGAAGCTGTGAGTGCTTCATCTCTGGCAGTGTTGAAGGTCGGGTTGGATGAAGCCTTGAGTGTCATGGTTTAGTGTGAGGTGTTCCTGCAGGGGGGTTGGAACTAGATGATCTTAATGTCCTTTCCAACCCTAACTATTCTATGATTCTATAAGGGTGGTGAGGCACTGGAATGGGTTGCCCAAGAAAGTTGTGAATGCTCAGTCCCTGGTGGTGTTCAAGGCCAGGTCGGATGAAGCCTTGGGTGCCATGGTTTAGGGTGAGGTGTCCCTGCCCTAAACCAAGGGAAGGGGGGTTGGAAATAGATGATCTTAAGGTCCTTTCCAACCCAAACTATTCTGATTTTATGATAAAGCTGCAGTTTCCATTATAACTTACCAACAGAAGATTTCTCTTATACTTGGAAGTCTTTTTTTTTTTTTTGACTGTAAGAAACAGAAGAGTTAAAAACATTTTTTCCCCAAAGGATTAATTTTCCATTCTGTATTGATACAGCACTGATCATACAATTGTTCCTTACCTACCAATTATCTAAAGCCATTTAGTTGAAAGCCCATTATACACTCCTACCATGAGCAGATCAACATGATGCATCTATGAAACAGTCCATTGATATGGACCTAATTAGATTTTTATCAGTTTCAGCTAGGTGTAACCATTTCATTATAATTGACCTGGATTAGTTTCTACATGTCTCCCTCATTAAAACGTATAGCACCTGTGCTAATGGGTTTTGTTTCTATCAAGATATAATGAGGACTGGCATATCTGCAGAGTCTCCAAGCGCACCAAGAACAGAGACAAATTCTCCATTTTATTACCATCTGACAGAGACATAATGATTGCTGAGAAACTCATTACCATCATATTATGCAATGATTTAACTTGAAAATCTTGCCTTGCTGCAGCCTGGCAGTGGTAGAGCTTTTGGAAATGCATGTTTTTTTGTTTGAATGGTGTGAGCTGAGCTGATCCCTTCTCCCCATGTGCTGTACACAGTCTATTTGCTTTGCAGATTTCCAACTGATTTTGAGTGTATTTCATTACTGTGCTGTGTAATTAAGGAATATCACTGAAAGATGATTAGAAAAACACATGTGATGAAACTACAGGTAGTGCAGGAAGCTTGTATAAAAGGCAGAGTTTTAAAAATATTTTTTTCTTTCTCTGTACTCCCTTGTTTGAGCACCCCCATAATATTGGTTTATGGGCAAGACATCCTGGTGCCTTTTCTTTTGAGGCAGCTGGTGAAAGAGTTCTTAGTGCTCTTGGTTAACTTTTCTGCAGCTTTGCAGATATAAACAGGTACTTGCAGATAAAAGCTTTTCAGCTGCAGGTTCTGTCTTCGTTCTCTGTGAAGCTTACCCTCTTCCAAATGCTACTGCTGAGCTGACTTCTTCAGAGCTCAGTTCAGTGCAAAAGACCATGGCAGAGAATGTGACTGAGCAGTTTATCATTTGAACATAAACCCGCTCAGTAATGCAGAATAACACAATTCATCTGGCAAGTGCAGGCTGCGTTCTTTCTGCCTCCATGTTGGACAGGGAAGAGGGGGATGCACTGATTTGTCTCTGTCACCTGAGATAGGAGGTACTTAAATATACTAAGTATATGGAAGTCAGAATTGCCAGTTCTAGCCCCTTCTAGCCTGTCTGACAAATTCACCTCAGGTTTAACATTTCACTGTATGTGAAGGGGTGAGTGCTTTAGAGAGATCCTGCTCCCCTTCCTTGCATTGAGTAGTAATGCTTCTGTAAGTAGCCAAAATTATTGTACTCTGACAAGTGCTTATTAGCTTGAATTAAATGTTTTATTGTTTCCATGTGGTCTCTGGAGACAAACATCCATATTGCAAATTACTCACTAATTAAAAATCTTGGTATCAGTACTAGTATAGAGACGAAGACAGGACTTATTTCTGTCTAAGCCAGATATTTCTAGTGCAAGAATCATGGTAGCAGTGATCAGAAAGGCAGACAAGTACCTTTTTCTGGAAGTGATGTTTCATTTCTCCTTTCAGTGTGTAAAACTCACATTGCTGAAATATGTTAAAAAGATCATTCTTTCATGTATGTAAGTGTGCACAAATACACACTTTTTTAATGAGGGGATGGTAAGAAAATTTTATTACCTTATGAACTTTTTCAAGTTCAGAAATTGTGTTAATGTTTTGAATTTCAAGCATTGAGCAGCTCTAACCAAAAAGCCAGGCTGGATTCATATTTGGGGTGGCAGTAACATTTTAAATTGCTGGACAGCTGCTTGATCAATTTTGATCCCTTTAAAAATCATTCTTCTTTAAAATAGGTTCAGTTATTCAAGAAACATACAGAGTGCTCATACAGATGTAATATACTTGGTAAGCAAGAGGAGGAGTGAGTCAGGTAGCAATCTAATTAGATTAGATTTAGCCATTTCATTTTAGTACTGTAAAGTCAATGGATAGAGATTAGTTTCAGACTGTATTTTAGAGGAAACAACCTGTTTCTTGTGCTGATAGTGAGAAACTAAATATGGGTACCTAAATTGAGCCAGTGCTTTGTATTTAGCAAGAAAAATGATGGGGATGTTTCATAAACCTTTTGTTTTCATCTAGTCAGCAATGAGAACTTTGCAATACAATGACTTTCAAGACTTAATTCAATCCTGAGCTTGTTTAGCTGTGTTTTAGTATTTAGAAAGGAAGGGATGGGGGAACTTTATTCTGTGTCTGTTTCTGAACATTGGTGAGCAGGTTACAGATTCAAATGCTGCTGAAAAACATAATGTGAAATTGCTAAAATAGGCTGTGCATACCTGAAAATAGATGGAAAGCTTTCTCCATATTCAGTGTTTGATCAAGTAAGTAACTTGGCTGTGTTATGTCATAGAATTGTGAATACATTATTTCACTTGAGAGAACTGCTTTGGTTTATAGAGCAGGCTCCCCAGTCGGAAAATGAACCATATGGTGCATATGTCAAACCAATGGAAGAAGGTAAGCCTCTCAATACATAAAGCTACTGAAAAGAGTCAGCAGACTGACTCTTAATTAAGATCATATGGTGCCTACCATTAATCAGATAGCTAGGCAGTCTATTTACAGTTGCCTTGATCTTGAGTGTAAAGTTGTTATATGAACAAATTTCTCCACTTACTCAAAATCAATGGAGTTTCACTGATGTGAATGAATGTTGAACATGACCCTTAGTCTGTGGTAGGGGAATTACTGTGAGTGTAGATAAGCACCTATCTGGACAAGCCATCTGTCTACTGCTTGTGTGGTTGTAAGGTTGTCATTCCTGGAGGATGACAATACACAGAGCAGCAGGGAGCTAGGAAGGGCTGTGCATGATAGAACTGATTTCTAGAGTGCAGAAAGGGTGAGATCCCTTAATTTCTCCACCTGTGTTCTGTTTCCATCTAGCTGTTTGGTCTTCAGCATACTTTCAGATTCTAGAAGGCACCACTGTTGCAGAGCTTATTTGCTGTCGGAGATATTAAAGATTATTTAAGAAAAATGGTGTGTAAAACCAAAAAGATATAAAAGCCCTTGGTGGTCTCCAGATGCCATCAGCCCAGTAAGAGAGGGAGAGACAAGATTTGTCTGAGCTCTTAAAGAGGTCCTTTATAATACAATTTACACAGCCCTGTGCACTGTGAAGTTGTACCCTTGGTTATCACTTCTAATAAATTTTGTTTTATAAGTGCCATCTTTATGCAGCCCTGCTCTGCATTGCTGATATTCCAAGTTAAGCAGTGAATGAAGACACTTGAGAAGAAAGGATACAAACTGATAATAAGTTTCCTTTTGTTTTCTGTATACATTTAATTTAGCCTAAATGGCTCCCTTCGAACTGACCCTAATGTATTCTGCAGTATGGTGTCAGTCCCCACAAAAGCTGGCCTGTTCATCTCACCCAGTATGTAGCATCAGGCTGGCATTTCATTATTGCTAATGTTATTGAAGAAATACTTTTGTAATGCAACTTATGAGAGGTGAATGGAAGAATAGACCTTTCCTGAAGAGTCTGTGAATAATAGTTACTAGCCAGGTTTGGCACTGAGGCTATGAAAAGACTTCCTGCAGGATCTGCAGAAACTATTAGTTTTTGAGTAATGAGAAGGAAAGCACAGTTGTATACAGAATTTTTTTGAGCAAAGTAAGATTGCTGTCACAACTTCGGAGCTCAAATGCTTGCCCATCTTGCATTATTCTTGCACACAGAGTTTTATGGTGATTGTATTGACTAAAAAGAAATAAGGTTAGTGCACAGCGAGGCATTGGGCTTATTACTGATGTCGTAAAGGATTATTTTTCTTAAGTACAAGGATATTGATAGCTAAACTATACTATGTGTTTGTTTTGGATAAACATTTTGCTGTAACTCATTTTCTGAGGGATTTTTCTCTTAAAAGCATTGGACATGTCTGCATACTAATAAGAGATTATGCTCTGTAGTCCCACGTATTGGAGTTGTTGAAGACAGGTCATTTGAGTGCAGCAGGAGTTTATTTACTGTGCAATTATGAAATGCTAAAAAATAGCAGCCAGAACAGCAACCAGGATGCTGACTATGGAAACTTCCAGTCTTTGGAAGCCAGAGTTGTGTTCATTCTTGCCTTTGTTAATGTTGTAAAAAAAATAAAAAAAATCCATATGATAGATGCGCTTGGTGTTTCCCAAGCACAGGTTTATGTTTGCAGTGTACCAAAAGGAGTCTGTTGTTTGTATGTGTTGGTATTTTTTGGAGGTTATTTTTCCCTCTCAATGTTAAGCAAAGCAGAATGTTGTTCTGTAGTGAGCAATATTAGGTGTGGTAATGGGGTATGGAAGAAACTGATTTGTGGTCATCCTGTAAGAATAAATTCTAGAGGAAATTCTTCTAAATCTCTAAGTGTTCAATACACGTTCTAGGGTTTGGTAAGTGATTCTTTCCAGTAAACAAGCCCATTTTTTTTTCTCCTAAAACTGTAAGAGGTTTTCTAAGTAGCATGGCCAAGGGAAGCCCTGACGTCAGGCCTTTACACTCCAGATCATGAGCCTGGAAGTGCAGCTGGGAATGTGGCAGCACATACCATTAGGGGGGCTTGATGTGCTGAGGCCAGAAGGTACTTTGCAGTCGTGTCCTACCTGCACCAGTCTCTGTGCTGGTGCCAGCCAGAGTGCAAGTGCTCTCTCCTTGTGCATCTTCTCCCTCTGGGTGTAGAGCCAGAGGTATCCTATCATGGTGGTTTCCTTTGGTAAATGGCATACTGTAACAGAACAGCTTATTTTTATTTGCTTAGTTTTCATTGTCTTTTAATTTAGGTGAGTTTTGGTTTGCTGTAGAGCAGTATTTTATATGTCAGTCAGAAACGCTATTTGTGAATCTGATAAAGCAAAGGGCTATACTTGCTGTGAAATACGAGCTTGATTCAAAGCCCTCTTGAGCTCTTGGAAGTATTTCCATTGATTGCAACAGGCTTGGATCTATTCTGATTTCTGTGAAAATTCTGTAATAAATGAAGCTGCTTTAGGTCATTGGAAATGAAGGATAGCAGCTGTAGGTAGAGTGTTATTACCATGGCTCCAGTAATCTCCAATTGCATTAGGACTGTTACAAGGTGTTCATGGGAAATGGTTCTTTTGTGAGGAATAGGTGATTTCAGAGTTCCATAAGAATTTTTTTTGATTTTTCACTCATTTTGTACTTGTTTCTCTTAGGTTCCTGACTTTTTGTTCTTTTTTTCCCCATTGGTGTTCCAGTCTCCCAGGTAGCCAGTAGCTCATTAGCTACTTTGCTGGATCCAGAAATTGTAGCTTCTAACCTGGTGCGGTGGAGTGACTCAGACTGAATGACAGGTGCCCACCCCTCCTCAGTTGGACAGGGGAGAGAAAATAGAACAAAAGGTTCATGGGTCGAGAGAAGGACAGGGGTATCACTCACCAGTGTCATGAACAAAACAAGACTCAACTTGGGGAAATCAGTTTAATTTATTACCAATCAAATTAGGGCAGGTTAATGAGAAATAAAATCTAAAACACTTCCCCCCCTACACACCTCCCTTCTTCCCAGGCTTAACTTCATTCCCACTCCACACCCCAGCAGTGCAGGGGGACGGGGGAGTAGGGGTTCAGTCAGCTCATCACATGTTCTCTGCCGCTCCTTCCTCCTCAGGGGAGGACTCCTCACATTCTTCCCCTACTTCAGTGTGGGGTTCCTTCCCATGGGCTGCAGTTATTCATGAACTGCTCCAGTATGAGTCCCTACTATGGGGTGCAGTCCCTCAGGAACAGACCGTTCCAGCATAGGCTCCTCTCTCCGTGGGGCCAAGGTCCTGCCAGGAGCCTGCTCCAGCATGGACTTTCCAAAGGGTCACAGCTTCCTTTGAGCATTCTCCTGCTTTGGTATGGGGTCCTCCCTGGGCTGCAGATGGATATCTGCTTCACTATGGGCCTTCATGGCCTGTGGGGCACAGCCGGCCTCAGCATCATCTGCAGGAGAATCTCTTCGCCAGCAACTGGAGCACCTTCTTCTGCCTTCTGCACTGACCTTGGTGTTTGTAGAGTTGTTGCTATCACGTATTCACTCGCCTTTCCTGGCTGCAATTGTTGCACAGCTTTTTTTTTTTTCACCTTCTTAAATATGCTATCAGTGATGTGCTGCCACTGTCGCTGATGGGCTTGGGTAGCAGTGGTGAGTCTGTTCTGGAGCTGGCTGGCACTGGCTCTGTCGGTCATGGGGGAAGTTTCTTGCAGCTTCTTGCAGAAGCCACCCCGGTAGCCCTCCACTACCTAAACTTCGCCATGGAAACCCAAATGCACATAAATAATCAGCATCTTGCATAAGAGACTATAATGTAGCAGCCTCAGACTTTATCAGCCTCTTGTATAAGAGAGTGTGTTCAGTAGACAGTGCTCTATAAAATAGAGTGTCGGTACAATGTTACTAGAATGTACTTCCAGCTTCCCCTTAGCTGATAGAATGCTTTTGATAGACCTAAAATCAAATGTTTCTCCTTGTACACTTTTGCTATTTGGTAAACACCTTCTTCAGATATAGACCTGAGCTTAAAATGTATGTCACTTTTTCTGTCCCTTGTTTTGTTTTAACATTTTTTAGCAATGCTGCTGGTAGAGCTGAGAAACGCTTGTTAGGCTAATTGCTGCTGCAATTAGTAGGGTCTAAAAAAGCATATGGTATCAAAATACTGAGCATGGAAACACTGGTGGTTAGGAAGCCTTCTACCAACATTTCAGGAGTCACACAATTTGAAAAAGCTCTTTCTCTCTTGCATTTCCTTTCCCTTCTTTTCTCTAGCTAGGAGGTATGAAGAGTACTGAGCTGAGGAAGGATATTATCTTCCTTTTAGCCACAGAATGTGGCACAGCACTAATGGTGCTGGTGATGCTGTCGAAGTGTCTTGGCTCTGAAACTGAGAAGGACAGTGAGGACGGTCCAGCTTGGACCTCTTAAATCCTCATCATCCCTGTTGAGACAGGTGCCAATTAATGACAGTAACAGTGGATGGCTTTGATGTGGATACTTCTAAATGAGGAACGGGAACAAACCCACTAGCTCATTTTGTACATGCTTCTATAGAGACATTCAAAAGTGTCCATTTGTCATTGTTACTGTCTTGGATTTGAGTCAGAGAAAACTTTCATGTCTTTTTTTCTAGTCTTCTTATGGACTCTGTCATCAAAATAGGTATTTTAATCTCTAAATCTGAGAATTACTGGCAAAATAAATGCTGGGCATCAAAATACAAGCTGTAGCCACTCTCCTTGAAACAGGGCTGATTTTTTGGGTTTTTTTTAGGGGGCTTTGATTGGAGTTTTTTTTTGCCAGTATTTTGTTTGGTTGTTTTTCTGTTTGGTTGGGTTTTAAAATATAAACAGTGTTGTGCTTTGCACAACTGGGTCCTGTTTTGTCTATTACTTCAAAATAATATCTTTAAGTTTCTAGTTGTTTATCTGCATTTTTATAAGCAGGGTTTATGCAGGTCATATTTTTTCTTCCCTTTCCTTAGGCTAATTTTAGGATATACAAAATATTAGTAAACAAATTAGATACAATATGAATTGTCCTCACTGGTTTAACTCTGTCAAAAATAAAGCATAAAGTTTTCTGTCACTAGGTTATCTTGCTTTTATTATAATGTTTACTTTATTATTCATTTGAATATTGCAACAATATACTCGATAAAATGTCCAGGTATATTTGCATATATATAAAAGAACTTCTTGACAATCAAAATCTTAATAATGGAAATGAAACTCAGCAAACAATTATTTTTTTTCCCTTAAAATTAATTAAAAGATAAATAAGGCTCTTAACTAAGCTGTTTACTCTGGCCATTTTGCTGATAAATATATTATGTTCTGAGTTTTCTAAAGCAGCTAACCAAAGAACAAATTAGAGTGCTTTGCTTTGATTGTATCATGTCATTCAAATTCCAGAGACACTGTAGACAGGTCTAAAGTAGCATTAAAGAAACCCAGTTATGTTATTTATAGGCATGATACCGTTGATGCTTCTGGAATTTAAACATGGTCTTCAAGTAGTTTTCCTCGCCCCATCAATATTTTTTCCATCCATTTCTACTGCTGTATTTGATTGAGTTACACACAGCCCTGGAACGTTCCTGTGATTTCATTGTTTAGAAAGTTAGTCTTCACATTCAAAGGTGCATTTTTCTATGTTGTTTCATTGTGACATGTCCAAATCCAAATGGAGTCCTCTGAAATCTGTTGAACCCAGACTTCTGGAAATATTTGCATTTGCATTTTGAAGGGAACGGGTAGCAATTGTACAACTCTTAATATTGATTTAGCTGAATAGAAAATTATGAGAAATCAGAAGAAACTTCCAAGTCCCCTTCCTTGCCTTGTCTCCTTGGGCCAGGGCTGTGCAGGTTTTTTTCAGTAGCGCATATTTCCTTCTTGATTGGGATTGGAAAACTTGTTATTTTGATTCCTGTCTGGTCTGCCCAGTTTGAGAAACTAACCTTAATATATCAATTAAGATGAGAAACACTCTCTCCCTAGTATACACCCATGGAGACTCCTGATGGCCATTTGGATGAAGCCCAAGCTTTTGTAGTGTTTGCCTGTGGTGTAAGTTCAACTTCTTTTGTGCATAGCAGACCTCTGGGCACGGATAGAGCATATTTGCATGGATCCAATTGTAGGATCAAAGCCCTCATTAGCTCTGTTCAGGCTTTTGTTGGAAGCTGATCTTTCATTTGCGCACATCTTTGCTTTACCACTGTGGAAGTGTGCAGCTGCATCACATGAATTTGCAAACAGGCTGAGCAGAGAGGCTGTAACCACCACATTGATTACTGTTCTTGTGACACAGTAGGAACTTTGCAGCCCACCCAGCGGCATGTATTGCACCCAGCCGCATGTATTGCACCCAGCCTCACATACACATGTAGAAACAAAGCTCATCTGTCTTGTTCAGCTTAAAGTTTTTTACTGACCCTAATTTAAGAATTATCTTTATAATCTAGTGCCTTCGTTCTTGTCATTGCTTTCTGGTCCTGAATTCACCCAAGAACCTTCATATTTCAGAATGGCTTTCAGTGAATAACTGTGTTGTGCTAAGTCAATGGAGAATCATTCAGAGCAGAGGAGTTTTGCCCAAGAGCTGGCATTTCTGTAACAATGCCATTAATTGTCTAAATGATAGTAAGTGTAGTTTCACATGCACTTTGAGCCAGCAAAAGCAGACATTACTGCCAAGAGCTGTGGTTCAATCCTCCCTATGCCCCTGGCTACTTTTTCCCATTCCAGAATTGCCCTTTTTGCTGAACTACATTGTTTTTCATTCAGATAAGTTCCCTGATCCACTTCCCCACATGGCCACACAGATACTTGTCAGCATGAATGAAGGAGTGGAGCTGGGAACAAACAACTGGAACCTGGGGGCAGGGCAGGACTGCCTCTTTTGGTGCCTGTCTTAGCTTAAGCCAACTTAAAATGAACTGCCTTGCATAAAATACTGTTATTTTACATCCTGCCTCTTCAGTTCTTCACAGGGTTCCCACTTCAAAGTGCCTCTGCTGTAATATCTGGTTAGAAGAGCTGCAGTGAGAGAATATTTATTATGTATTAGGGGATGGGCTCAGTTAATTAGAAAGGATTGCATCTTCTCTTTCAAGAAGTCTAGAGTTTAATTTAGGGACAAATTTGAGGAATGGTTCTGGAGGCATTTTAAATATACGTCATCTGGAGGCATGGACTCTCCTGGACTAATGTTGTTTTGTTTCCCTAGCTGATTTCTTGGCTGGACAACTCTCTGTAGCAGCCAGTGCAAAGTGAGGTAGATTTTGAGCTGATTTATGGTATACACAGCTGTTTCTTCTCTGGCTTTGGATTTGGGAGAAAGAAGGAAGATGGTATCAGGCCATTTCAGCTACCTGTCTTGGCTGAACATGCATTTGCTGCCCTGTGGAGTACTGAAATACCATCTGCTTCTAGGACTTGGATCCTGCCTGTTGGAGAAACGTGGGGGTCCTTGGTCAGAAGGAGTGCATTGTCCCATTAGCTATGATCACAAGGTGGACCTTTTTGGTTTGTCTCATTGTGCTTGCTGCATGGCTAACTCTGTGAAGGATCTTGCCTATTCTTATGCAGGGCAGTCTTTACTCAGTCTCACCAGTAATGTCACTGCAACTCAGATTTAAGTGGCCAATTTTTTAAAAGCTGCTACAGTCTTTAGGCTCCTAATGACTCCTAAAACATGAAGTGAATTCCTATTCACTGAGACTGAAACAAAAATAAAAGAGAGCTCAGTGCTTGCTCTACTGTGTGTTTTTCTTGCCTTTTCATGGATGAATTATTATAAAGAGAGCTATGTATCCATGGAGATATGCATTATTATAATGATAACTGGAAGGGGCTTCCTGTTGATGAAATAATAAGTGTATCCTGGTTGAATAAACTCCAAGAGAGAAAACCCTCTCATTCTGCATGTCCCAGCATGGTGTCCCTCAGCAGGAGCCCTGTCATTTCCACATAGAGCACGAGGGAGAAGCTACTTCTCACAGCACCCATCTATGGCTGTGTCATGGTCTCCAAATGGGAAACCACATGGGAGGTAACAGAGCTGGAAAATGCTTTTACCTCCCTCTAGGTCCCATCTGCTGCCACCTCTCAGGTGGAACCGCCAGTGATAAAGGAGGTACAATAGCACAGCAGTGGGCAAAGTATGATGAGGTGTTACCTGTTTGCTGTGGGAAAGCTCCTGGCTTTTTTGGGAGGAAAATGGCTCTCAAGGGAGGACTCATAAACTGTGAGTTTAAGAGAAGCAGAGTTTAATAATAGCAACCACTCAAGTTCTTTTCTCACTTAAGGACTGTTTTAGTGGAAAGGAGAGGAAAACCTTAGAGAGCTGCTCTTTCTTTAACTTACTTCAGCAGCAGCAAGCAGCCTGGCCCTCAGCCTTTCTAGTCAACTGCGAAAGGTTTGTAAATGGCGAGTGCTGGTTGACAAGGCAGGAAGGATAACTGGGTGAAAACTGTTGGGCTAAATCCTTCCTCCTTCCTATGTAAATTTACTTCTCTTTTGCACCTTTTGGACAGTTAGGGTCATTTGCAGAAGAGTATTTGACTAGGGTTGTTGTAGGGTTTTAGATTTTCAGTAAGCTGAGGAAATGTCTGTTCTAGCAGGGACAGCAGACAACCATGCAGTGTGTGTGACTGATTGGAAAAAAAAAAAAAAAAAAA
>NDXB01000275.1:295045-305573 GCA_002631895.1 Agapornis roseicollis
TTTTTTTTTTTTTTTTTTTGCTTTGGTTTTAATAAGCTATGGATTGGTTCCTCTGACCACATGCTAGTAATTATGAGAATAATCATGTGTGGCTGTAATTACCCCTATGCTTAATTTTCATCCTGGCTAAAGGCAGAAGGAATTTATCAAAGTAAAATCAGAAATTATTTGGTCCCAGATTCAGAGTCATGTTCTTGCATATAAAAAGTTGGTTGACTAGATGAAAGATGGGTCACTTCTGGGAGGCCTTTGACCATTATGTACTCGAAAGAAAACATTTTTACAATATAATACACATTTCTCTCAGATTTTATTTCATGTGTCTTTGGGTTTTTTTTTAAGAACATAATTACATGAAAATCACATAGTTCTAGGAATATCTGTGCCTTCATATTACAAGAATATCTGAGTCTGTAAGACAAAGAAAGCAAGGACAGGTGTAGTATGATTTTCCTGGGTATGGAATGATCCATAAGAGCAGCCATTTACTGAAAAGAGAAAATGTATTTACTGCTACTTTCTTCCCGAAGCCTTTAATTTGGAGACCGTTAGACTGATTTAATGTTAGAATTGCTTTAGAAATAGTTGTTCTGGTATGTGAAAGCATATAAATGATTTTAAAATGTCTTTTGTGTCTTAATACTGCTGCAGTAGTGCAGATGATGTCTGAGCTGCCTTTAGACTAGCTTATGTATCCGGAGAAGTATAATGCTGGCAGTACAGGCCTAGTTATAGGTTAAAAAGCCATCTGAAAAGCAAGGTAAGAAAGTACTAAAAAGCCAGCTGAAAAACAAGGCACAAAAGTAGGAACAGAATTCTTTACTGTCCTTTAAAAAAGGACCCTATATATACTATTTTATGAAGCATAATGCTCCAGACAGCAAAGAAAGGAAAAATATACTTTCATTTTATCCATATGCCTTTGTGGGACTACCTTTAAAAGACTGTTTGTGATGGGGGTGTGGGGAAACCCTTTTTTTTTAATTCAGTAAGGCCATTACTATAACACAGACAGAAGCATTCCTGAAGCTTTTTCCCCATTCCTTTTCTTTTCGAGTGACTTCAGTCTCTAAGGGCAACATGGACACCACCATTAAGGGATGAACAGAGAGCTGTGTTGCTTTTCAGCAAGCAGCCAAATAACACAGAAAGGTCGTCTGAGGAAAAAGGAGACTCAGACCCATGCACGTTTGGTTATGAGCCATCTCAGTGTGATAGCTCCTCTAATAATTCCTTAATAGGGCTATTTTCTAGCAATGGAGTTGAACAATATTATACATCTGCAGTCTTCTCTTTCCCTACTTTGTCCCTGTCTTGTTTCTGCACTTGATAAGCAGAAAGATTTGCTGCAAATTGACAAAAGTCCCAATGGTTTCATAGCAATCAACAGCTTCTTGCAGACTTTGTAGGGTATCCTGATGTGAAGGCTGGAATGATGAGCAATTCAGTCTGCACCGATGGTTGGGTCTGTGGTCACTGCCTCAGTGCACTGAGAAAATTGGTAATGGTCTCTTGTTAGACCTTGGGTGTGATTTCCCTGTGGAGAAGCTTGCTCCCTGAAGCTCCACACTTTCACTCTTAAGTTCTCTTTATTCATTCTGGGATAGGAGCCTTAAAATAAAGACCACATGTGTCAATTTATTTTAATGATTAGACATATAGGGAAGCCAATAACATAGGTCTTGTGCTGTGTTAAGCCATCAGCATTATATGGCACAGCTTTATCTGCCCCTTCATAGCACTTCAGCAGGGAAACACATGACAAGGAGACAGTGAGCCAAAGGGAAATGTACTTTTGCAAGCACAGTTCTTTGGAGCCTAACCAGTTTATGACTGTGCTGATATGATTAGGTGGCCTTTGGTAGTGAATGACTCAAGAGAGCCAGATAGGTTTAGTTGCTTGGATGGTCTTTGTCGTGGACCACAAGGGGGAGTTAGATGCTGCTTTATTATTGAGGAGGATAAGGTACAGCAAGGAGATGGAATTTGAGTAATACATGAGGGCTGGGAGGATACCAGGCAAGAGCCATACAACCCAGACCTGTGATGAGCTGCTAAGGCCTTGCTGTCATCTTCACCTTTATTGTAGTCACACTCAATGTGTTCTCAAACAGAAGCATCACTGCGTCACCCATTTCGCAATTGAGAAACCTCTCTCATGAAACTATGATGTGAGCTGATGAGGATTACTGAGAGGAGCTGGGTGACAAGGCACTTGGATGCCTGTTGCTGGCCCAGGATGATCTGTAAAGGGCAAAGGCTTCTTCCTCATCTTTTCCTCACACTCACTTGTTAGCGAATACCTACTTGTCCTCTTGCAGTGCTTGTCATATGGTATGCTACCCAGTGTTGTTCAGTGCTCAAAGATAACCTTTTGCAGTCCTTTTATTTCAGGTGTATTTATAGATATTTTATATTTATAGATGTTTTTTCGGCTCCCCCCACATGGGAATAAGTCCTGGGAACTTGCTTAAGCACAAGTTTTGCTGTGCTTGCTTAGAGAGCTATGACCCTTCTGAAATGCTGGAGTTGCCCTCAGCTTTCAGCAAGGAAAAGATGAGCATGAATTTACAACTTCACATAATTATATTTTATGATAAGCTGATGCTAATGTGAACACAAAATTGAACATAAGAATCTAATTGTGTACTTCCTGTTGAATAATGCAAGGCAGTAGCAGTCATTAGCCTTGTACTGCCTGAGAAAGCATGCCTCTTCTCTTTGTGGAGAGCACATAACAGAAGACAAAGAAACAATCCTCTCACAAGGTTGTCATTGTTCCTTTCTCTCAAATCAGAAGCAGAGTCTTAGTGAATCAGATTCCCAGCATTCAGCACTCCCTGGTGTGCCAGATACTAAAAAGAGGGTGTAAAACATGTTGTATCAGCTAGCAAGTCACAGTAGCTTCTTTGAAATCAGTGGTTGCACTAAATGCCCATCTGGTCTTGAAATGTGTAGTTTTCTGCTAATGTGGGGAAGGGGAAGGAGAGAAAAGAAATTAAAAGTTCCATGTTGAAGATGAAGGATAGAAAGAATGAGAAGTAGCAAATGGTCCAGCACTCTCTTGCTAGCACCAGCTGTGACCATTTTTATAGCATTTTGCTAATTGTCTGGGTCCAAATACCTCCAGGCTCACCTGCAGATTCAGGTTCAGGACTTTGTGTAAGGTCTTGATATTCAAAGCTCCTTTCAGTAAGGAATCTTCAACATGGAGAGGGTAGGAGGAGTAGCAGTAATTCTGTTTGGGACGTAAAATCATTTGTTCAACTGAAGCAGAATGCAAGATATAAGACCTATAGGCCCAGTTCATAGGCTGCAATGTTTCCACAGGGCTATCAAAACTATTGTTTTCAAGTATCTGAACCTAGTTGTGGATGATTAGTGCTTCTGCAAATTAGCACGGATTTAGAGAACTGAAATTTAGAGAACTGAAAAGTAAGTCTGCAACAAGAACAACTTACAAAATGGATGGAATAACAGACCAACGGTTTCCTGATCTGTTCCTCAGCCTTTCCCTCTGCCCCACTGGTGTTCAGGGGACAAAGGTTCAGAGGCTTGAGTGGATCTCTTCCTTAATATAATCTTGCAGCAGGAGAGAATTTTCGTCTTTAGCAGACAGAGACCTGGGTGAGAGATTAAAAAGTCTGAAGGTTATCTCCAGTGGAGCACATATTTACTGCTGGCACTAGGAACAGTGGCAGGATTTAATCCACAGTGTGTTTCTCTTGTCTGTCCTGTGGCAGTCACATCCCACTTATACAGCCCTTATACTCTTGCATTGACTCTAGTGGAATTCTGACTTGCACTGTGGGAAGTCCAGATAGTATCACGTACCTGGATATCCTTCCTGTCTGCCTGCAGAGCTTGGTGGTACATGCATCTGACAAGCCAGTAACTTCACAGCCCTGAGTTAGGTAAAAGCCCTGAAGGAGGTAAGAGTGACTGCCACACACAGCTAAGGGTTTGAGAGCATGTCATTATGTCTGTCAGTTTGTACTGGAAGTACCAGCTACCAATACACACAGTAAAAGCTCTGACTCACTATTGTTCCTGTTTCTGGCAGTTGCAATATTTGCAATCACCATTGGGCTAGTTGTTATGAGAAGTGCGACTCTGCTTCACACATCTGATGTGTGTTGATTGTAGTTGTGTAACTGAACATTTTCTAACCTTCTGCTTCTTGTCTCTATGAAAGGGATGTTTCTTTTCACCTTTGTGACACTCGAGAAATTAAAAGCTGTCTCAGCTGGGGCTGTGCATGACCTAATACTTGGGCCTCTCCTGTCATACGTCTCCCTTTACTTCTTTGGGGCAAGTTGTGGAAGCAGGGGTTTGCTTAGGTCAATAAGAGTGGTGGGTTGTGCCTTCAGATTGTAAGGGTGATAGTCTGAATTTCTAAGATTTCAGAATGTAGGTAGAGTTTAACAAGCTTTGAAGGTGCAAACCAGTGCGCCTAAAGTCAACTTAAGGTGATTTGAGGGAAGTGTGGGCATAGCAGCAGTGTCAGTCTCTTGACTGGATCACCTCTTCAGAGTGGCCTCTGTTCAAAGCTCTGCAATCACTGGTGATGCTCTGAGGCCAAACTTTCTTGCTGTGGCCCTTCCTGAAGAGGGTAGGAAGGGTGCTCCTGGCTGCTGTGGATTTTATAGACTCTTCACAAATGTGTCTGCATTACATGAATGTATCAAAGATGAAAACATAAGTTTGGTTGCTTTTCCCCTTGATTTAAAGGCTTACAATTTGTTGTTAAGTCTCATGCAGGCTATGAGTGGTTTGGGAGAATTCCATACACTTTCCTTTTTTCTCACATTCCTTTTAGACTTGCATAAATCCCAAATCACGGACCTATTTGGCACTGCCCAAGTGTGTTGCTTAGGTACAGGTAAAGTGGACTAGGCCTGGGACTCTGCCAGAGCTGACAGGCTGTTACTGTCTCTCTGTCCTGTGAGTTACTGCCTGGCTCTGCTGTTCCTTTCTCTTCCTGATTTTGATCAAATGTTTACATACAATAAAGTTTAGATGTAATATGAAGATAACCAGTATGAGCTCTCCTTAGATCTGTAGGCTGGCTAAAAAAATGGTCAGTAAGGTTGTTTTAATGGCAAAAGCAAGTTATCTCAGTGTTTCCAGGATTGTATTTCTATTTTTACTCTATACAGGTTGCAAGGTGAGTGACGATTTTCCTGTGGGAGCTGTTTCACTCTGTGCTTACATTTCCCCCTTCGACATCTACTTTCTGGTACAAATGGGCTTTTGGATGATTTGTATCTAATCTGAGAAGCAAACTTCCTCTTGCAGTAGATTTCTTTTTTTAATTTTTGTTTCTTTTTTTTTTATATTTCGTTTCTCCTAACCTGGACAAGAAGAGTTTTGCCTTGCTCAGGGTCAGATCTTTGGAGGGGAGCATTTTATCTATGGTTATTTGAGGATTTTAAAGCAGTATTTCAGGGCATATTTAAAAAGTATGTCATTTTCCCGAGAGAAGGAAGCAATGACTAAGCAAGGTTGCTAAGCTCTGCATTCCCAGACCGAGACTCCACATGTCTTTGTCTCATTTTTGTTATTGCATATGCGTATTTTTCAGACTTCTGTAGTAGTGATCAGTGTTTTTTGATTCAAAATTTGTTGTGCAGCCCCTAGTCATGCTTAGAAATGCAGCCCTGCCATTTAATCACCAGTGATGGTCTCCACAGTTAGCATAAAGATTAAACCACCTGCCTGCTTGTTTTCATGCCAGCTTTGCTCACTGTGATCCTTGGGCCTTGTGAGCACTGCACAAGAGAACATAATACCCTTCGGTTTGTGAGAGGTTTAAAGCAGAAGTCCTGTGTCAGTAACTGCTAAAGCAGTCTTAAACACAAATCAACAGGCTGTTGTTTCACCAAAGGTTGAGTCAAGTCTCTCTCAATGCTAGCCCTGGTCTGACACTGTATGTGCTGGTGGCCTCAGCCAGTGCCCCAAGGCTCTGCAGCCACTGCCAGACACAAGGCTGTGAATGTTTTACGCTGGTGAGCACCTTGCTCACATACTTGGACTGGGACTGCATCCACAAGCAGTTGTCCTCAGGTGAGTAAGGGCATCTTTTTAAGATGTGTCTGGTGGGATGTTAACTTCGCTCTAGCATAGCTGGGCTTGGCACCAGGGCGCTTTCTGCTTCTGGGCTTGTACTTTGGAATTTGCCTCACTGAGGTACACTACATGATTAACAAGAAGTGTCCAATAAGTCCCTGAGCTTTAAATGGGAGACAAGGTGCTTTTAGTAATTCTAGCACATACTTAAATACCATTGTGAATCTAGATTCTGATTCTTGAGAACCATGTTTCCTTGAACCAGCTCAACTTTGTTATGCTTCCAGTGGAGCTGAGGACACATGCTGTAATACCTATGAAAGTTCTACAAGTCTACCCACCTAAGCAGGGTATAACACTAAGGATGATAAATGAAACCTGTGTTTAAAAACAACAAAAAAAGTACTTTCAAAAAGCACATTAGGAGACTTAACAGTTGTATAAAGGGAAAGAAGTCATGGAAGAGAATGGAGCTGGTGGACAACATCACAATGCTTTTCTGGCAAATGGCTCAAAATGGCATGCAGCAACATTTTCTAACCCAACAGGAGTAGAGAAAAGGCTTTCAGCTCACTGCTTTTAGCACTTACATATTGTGGCTTGGCTTTATACTTAAATCCAAATAATTTAACATTTAGCTGATAGTACATGTCTTTGGAAGTATGAAGGTGACAATGGCAGCCTGCAATCCTGAAGGCTTGGTGTTTTATATCTGATTTTAATTTGATTTTTGAATGTAATGAAATGCTCTTGATAGATTGATAGTAAATGACTTCGAGCTTCTTAAATAAAATGGAGGAGTAGAGGTTCTGCTGAATGACACCTTGTGCATGCACAACTTTTCTTTGGATGGGTTTTCCCTTTGTCATTCATATCTCACGTGGTTAGCTGAAATACTGCCATTGTTTTGGAAGATGAAGAATTTTTTCCATCCAAATTATTCCTGCTTACACTACTTCACTTAATTTTGCTTAAACACATCAGCCTATTGACTTACTAACTGTGTAGTCATTAGAAAGAGGGACCAATCCTGTGAACACCAAAAGATATATCTGTCACGCAAAGAAACAGGACTTTGTTTTAAAGAGAAGTCAATATGTGACTGTTGTCCTGAAGGCCATAATCCATTTACACTCTTTTCTCAACACACATTAGTATGTATGTTTTCCTGTTGAGTCATCAGCATTTGCCTTGAGATGTGTGTATGGACTTCACTGGGTAGGGACAGCTGAGCAGCGCTGTCTCCTGCTCTCTGAGCGTAGGGCCAAGGTCTGCCTCTGTGGTTGGTGTAGGTACCTGGTCCTCACTGGCTTCGTTATTTGACTCCCAGTTATACTTGTGCTGTCTTAGCAGAACTTGAGAAGTAGTATTTCCAATGTGACAAACTTACGTGGCAAGTTTTTATTTAAAAAGCTCATAAATTGACCCATTAGTTTTCTTAATCTCAAGGTGATGAACAGATTCTCTCTCTATTCCAAACCCATATGCACAAAGAGACTGTTCCCTTAAGGAAATCTGGAAAGCAGTGGGCAAGTTTTCTTGAAAGGATTTATTTTTATAAATTCTATGAAGGAGTTTCAAATACTTTAAATAGCCTCTGGGAGGTGGTGTTGTTTATTGCTTTGTTGTTGTTTTGTTACTGTATCCCTGCTTTGCACCAGTAGCTTTTGGTAAGTTATCTTCATGAACTAGTGTTATATTCCCACTTCTTCCTCCTGTTCACCACAAATGGAGACTCTAGTTAAAAATCTGCTCATTTCACTCCTTAAATGTTTCCAGCTGAGAGACAAATAGGGCCTGTGTTGGTTTCATTTGGTAGCCGTCAATGTCATTTTCCTCTGAGGTGCTTTTTGTAAACTCTGACCATGATTGTTTTGTAGCTATTGCTTTCAGACATGCCATGTACTTCATCTGTCAAAGCCAGGAAATATGTCTTAGCCTAATTATGGTGTTTGCGAGGAACAAACTAATCAACTGAGTTCTAGTTTATTATTTCCAAAGATAGACTTAAATAGATGTATGTACATAATCTGGTGGCTTTTTGTGTGGTCAGGGGAGCTGACAGTAAAACTTCAGAGAGAGGAAGTGGCATGTGGATGTTACAGCTCTTGCTCTAGCTTGTATCTGGGACTGACCAAAGGAAATGGGTGAAGGGTATTTGATGTTTTGCCCCACTTTACTTAACCAGATGTGTTTTGACCTGTGGGTTTTCTGAGGTGATTAAACTGCAACACTTGTATGCAGTTTTTTACACAGACACAGTGCTTATGGATGATATGGCATAGACACAAATACTTACCAAGGTTAGTTTTTAATCATAAAGATGAGTTGCCTTCTGGAGGTTGATTTTTCTGTTTCTCTTTAGAAATGGCTCCTAAAATGCCCAATTGCTGTATGCTGAAGAGCCAGTACTCAACGAATAAAGTATCATTTGTTAAATCTAATCTTGGATTTGGCCATTGCATTTCCTGCTATCACAGAACCTCCTTTTCTTCCCCATATGTCATGAGGAGTAGCTGGAGAGTCTTGCTTGGGTGACCTTTTCCCCAGCAGAAAGGAATAAATAGAATCTATTGGGAGTGTTGTCAGAGTCCTTCTGGGAAAGAGGACTTTACAACATGGAAAATTCAGCTGGATTAAAGGATCAAGACAGCTTTATGAAATTCAAGGGTTTGAGAGTTCTTTTCTGACTGTAAATAACCTATTACAAGCTTATCACAAAGGAATATACTACATAACGAATAGTAGTGAAGATCCAGCCATCAAATTACTGAATTAAATATTCTCCAGAAAAATAAAAACCTGGTATGTTTTCAAAGGGTTACAACTAGAAGAAAATGCTTCATTGGTTAGTTTTGTCTTTCAGTGTGTTCTTTAATGAAGCAACCTTTCTGTGGAATCGATGCTCTGTATGTCTTCATACACAGTAATAGTTTATTGAGCTGGAGTTGAGGTCTTTTCTGGAAATGTTGACACAAGAGTGAGTCAACTTACCAGAAAAACATGAACCATCTACGTAGCTTTGAGTTCTTTATTTGCACTGGAGCTCTGACATACAAGAATGCCCTATATATATATGAATTCAACCTTCTTCTCAGTGTCTTCTCTTTAATTATGGATATTTCTAGTGTGTTTCATGTCTGAGGATGAGTAAGCACTGTTTGCAAAGTTCTGCTGCTCATATTTATCTTGTGCTGTTTAATGAGAACTTTATCACATGGCTGTGCTAATTGAGTTAACTCAGGTTCCCTCTGTGCCAGGGCAGAGTCCTTATGGTAGCTGTGTAATAAAGTGTACCTCATGTCAAAGCTGGTCTTTGGAAAAGCAGAACAACAGAACTGTGTGAGTGTCACTTACCCAAGAAAACGTAAACCCAGTCTATGCAGGAATAAGAGCTTCTCTTTTAGTGGTTATTTCAGAACAAAATTCCAATCTGAAATAAAAAGATGGAATATCAAGATTTTCTGCAGTTTGGAAATGGAAAAAAAAAGTGTCAGACCAGTTCCAACACTTCTTATTATGACAATACCAGAATAGTTATTCAAAGAAAAATTCTGTCGAAACACTGATTTTAACTTGTTTTGATTTTTTATGTGTTTAACTTTTATGCTTAAATATTAAATTCTGAATCTGTACAGAAATATACAAAAATGAAACAGATCTTGCATATTGAAGAATAGATGTTCTCATAGCCTTGCACCAAATAAGGGAGGTAAAAAATCAACTCTTAACCTGTATCTCTGAAAGCAAATTTCACAATATTCCCTCTTCATAAATAGAGTATGAGGGTTGTAGAAAGCTTCATTCTAAACCAGTGTCCTTGGATCCAGATGAGATGGTTTGTTGTACTGTGAGGTTATTGAGGTGTCAAGTGTATGAAAGTGATTCTTTTCCACTCTGGGGAAATGTCTCTTGCCTAAATGTCCTGGGTTCAGCAGTAGCAGTCATTTTTTCTCCTTCTTTGTAGCTGGTGCAGTGCTGTGTTTTTGACTTTCGTCCTGGGAACAGTGCTGATAACACTAATGTTTTTGGTTGCTGCTCAGTAGTGTTTGCTCTGACTTTCTGAGTCTCATGCTCTGCCAGGGAGGAGGGAAAAGCATAGCTGCCTTCCAAGCTGTTGACCTGGGTTCGTTTCCAGGCCAACACACCAGAGGGGAAGCCAGGAGGAAGCAGAGACAGGACACCTGACCCAGACTGGCCAAAGAGGTATTCCATACCACAGCACATCATACCCACTATATAAACTGGGGGCAGTTACCCAGAAGAGTTAGATCACTGCTCGGTTGGGCTACTTATTATTATTCTTGGTGGTAGAGCAGTGGCTTGTGTTATACATTAGTTACTGGGCTGTTCTTATCTCAACCCGTGGGAGTTACATTCTTTTGATTCTCCTCCCCATCCCTCCAGGAGTCGGGGGGGGGGGGGGGGGGGGGGAGTTGAAGGTGGGGGGGGAGGGAGA
>NDXB01000275.1:305630-316012 GCA_002631895.1 Agapornis roseicollis
GGGGGGGGGGGAGGGGGAGGGGAGATGAAGGTGGGGAGTGAGAGAGACAGCATGGCTAAATGAGTTTAAACCACAACACTAACTCAGGTCTGAACCATTTGGAACCAGTTTGTACAGTGTACAGTGCAGGTGCATGGAACAAAACGGCAGTCTCAGACTCCTTGGCTCTGAGTAACTGTGAAGGAATGTCACTATCATTTGCTCTCTCTGCAGAAAACAACTGTTCTATTTGTCAGGAGACACTTGAGCTGTGGACAAATTTTAAGGAATCAGTGATTTCTATATCTCCCAGTTCTAGTGGCGTTAAATGGAAAAGTTGATACTCAAATGAAAATTGTTCTCTCTTTTCCCTACCTAGATATTTCTATTCTCTTTTCTTTCTGACTATTTCACCAAATCTCTTCCACTGACTCATCTTGGCCTTTCAAGGACTTTGTGTCCTTGAAGTGTCCTTTCCTCCTTAAGAAATCTTCCTGTGGTTTTGAACAATGGGAGAGAAATGGTAGCCAAGACAGCTTGGACCATTAGTGCTCACCTGTTATATTTTATCACTGGTAATTTTTCTCTGGCCTAGCTCCTTTGTTTTTTGTCTCTTTGTTGTTCCCAGAGTACAGATGTAAGCAGTGAGCTGGAAAGTCTTCAGGGATGGTGGCTGTATTGAGTAGGGACATCCTGCTTGTTTCAGCTTCAAATTTAGTCTAAATGGGACGTCGTCCAGTTTTTGGCAGCCTCAGTCCCATTTTGTGAATGCAAGAGGATTAATAGTGAATGAGGCCAGTATCTATAAAGCTTTTCTGTTGTTCCTCTTCAGAAAACACATCTGCAGGCAACAGCTTCATTGTGCCATGTCTGGGATTCTGATTAAATCAAAGTTAATATCCTTTTTTGATTCCTGGCATTTAGGACACAGAGAGCCAGACCTGGTGTCTGTGAACTGATTGCTTGCTGTATCTGGTGTATTGGGATTTTATTTAATGGCATCACTAAAATTAAAAAACCCCATACATTACCTTCCTAAGACAAACCAAAGTGAATTCAGGCTTTCCGTAAAGCAGCTTTATGAATTGTCACTTTAACTTTGTCAGACTTCACATTGCCTTTACCTGAGATGGCGGTTGGTATTTAGTGCCCCAGTTCTGCTGCTTTGTTTTCTTTAATAATCTCATTATTTCACCTGCCAAACTGAAACTCAACCTGAAGGGTATCACTTAAAGTATCCAAATTCTACCACAGTTTGCACTAATGACTTTGGCTATTTGCTGTAAAGTCCACGGGATAACAGCATGAGTCAAAGCAGATAGTTTGATATGGTGGCTGACGGTAATCCAGCCATATCCTCCTTTTACTTTGACTACCTAAAAACAAAAATACCCTAAGCAGGAAACATACAGTGAGTCTTCTTTGCCCAGTGAACCTGCTCATCAAATGCTGTGAACATAAATCAACAATTATCAGTGGCAATTTTTTGAGAACTGCAGAACTTGGAACGTGTGTACAGAATTTCAGGGCTGATGCAAACAAACCTCAGGTCTGTTCCCAGAGAGCCAGGAAGGCTTCTCTCATGCTGTGGTTCCTGCCAGGCAATGGTCTATCCACCTCAGTGTTTATACTGTGTTCATTCTTCCTATTCTCACTGTTAACTCTGTGATGCTTAAAAAAAAATTCCAAGCCCCAAAACTTAACTTTTCTTTTGGTGTTGTTATGGAATAATGTTTTGGATAAATGCAGTAGTTCAAGGGATGTGGCTTCTGGCATGGATATGGCCTTGGGGAGGAAGAACACAGGAGTTTGGACCTGTGCCTCCACACGCGCATTTCAGGACAATTCTATCTGTGTTCCAAGCAGAAGGGAAAGTAGTAACTTCCCAGCTATCTGAATGGTTGTTTGGACCATTCCCCATCTTCATTATAACTGTGCTTGCAGCCTGACCCTAATACAAGGCAGCTGCCTGCTAGCAGTTGGCATGAAATCTTTGCAAACAACCTGTTTCATAAATAAGTTTGTGTTTGGTAAAGTTGAACCAGAAAGTTTCCCTTTGTGGTTTTCTCCATCTCCTTGTTCTCTTTCTCTTTAGTCAGAGGAGCCTTGAGTCATGTTTCTATTTGGCTATTCTGCTTCCAGCTCAAATGGAATAGATTACTTCTTGGTATTGGGTATTTACTAAGTAAGTTTCAAGTAATTCCATGCTAAGAACCAGGAGAATGTCTGCAGAGAGTGATGGTGTAATTAAAAAAAATACAGTGGGGTTGTACAACAGCAGTGCCAAACACTACAGTAATAAGAATGCAGTGAGAGTGAGTTCTGGGATTGAAAGTTTCTGAGTGGGTTCCTGAATTAAGAACCTAAATCAGTGACTTCCCTTTCAAAACAAATGAGCCTTTTGACAGATTTCATTACCTTTAATTCTCCTTTCCCTCAGTTTGTCTGTCATATGAATGGGATGCTTCAGCTCACTGCTGGTACATGTCAGGGCTTGATTCTTTTGTAGATTTAATGGTGAAGTGATATCCAAGGCTAAAGCACTGGCATGAAACTGAGGCTGCTGTGATTTAATTTCTGGCTATACCACAGAATACACAATTTTATTTAGTGGCATCACTAAAATTAAAAGAACTCACACATTATCATGCTAAGACAAACCAAAGTGAATTCAGGCTTTTGATAAAGCAACTTTATGAAGTGTCTCTTTAACTGTCAGACTTCACATTGTCTTTACCTCAGATGGCGGTTGGTATTTAGTGCCCCAGTTCTGCTGCTTTGTTTTGAGTTGCTGGGCAACTCATTTCATCTGTCTGTGCCATGGTTTTCAACTCCATAATAGGGTAAATCTTATCTTTCACACAGATTTTTCCCCTTTAATTTGTCACCTCTCCAGGCCAGAGGACTATTCCTTACAGTGCATACATCGGTCCCTCATACAGTATGTGGGTCCTAAATATTATTCTTCTGCTAACAGGATAAAAGACAAACCATTACAGAGAATCTAAAGAACCTGGGGCTCATTTTGCCGCCATTTAAGTTTGTGGAAGTTTTTCTGTATTAACTGAAGTATTAACTACAGTTCACTTGGACTTTTTAGTGCCTTCTTAGAAAGTGATTGGGAAGCATAAAAGATAAGCATGCTCCAGTGATGAATTCTGTATTAAAATCCCCTACACCTCCTTTCTCCCCGTTAAAGAGATCTCCATGGCTACTCCACAACAAAGCTACTTTACTTTTTGCTATTATTTCCTTCCTCCAGGATTTTTTTTAAGTTTGAAGCATTCCATTTAATCGAGTTAGACTTGTACACTTGCTGATGGCCATGCTAACTATGCTTAATTAAAAAGACCAGCTTCTTTGCCAAGGAATAACTTCCTGACTTATTTCCAACTCAGTGTTCATATTTTTCAAGACAATATTTTATTTACAAACACCACTAAAGTAATTTCCTTAGCTTTTCATTTTCCAGCTATCTAAATGAAAGCCACCTTTTGCCGTTTTTTTCAGTGGGTGCCTTTCTATCAGGGGACTCCTTTTTCTGCCTGTAGGTGGTTTGTGGTGATACTTTGCTTAGTCAGAATATTTTTTCCAAGTTAGGAAAAGGAATCACTTACTAACCTGACTTTTATTGCTGCTCTGAGCCAAACATTATCCATAAATTGAGCATTCTCTAACTTTTATCTGAATGAAATGCTCTGAATTTTATTAAACGTTTTTCCATTTCTCTCTTGCAAGACTGTTGGAGTGCCACCCAAACCAGAGGAATAGTTTAATTTTTGTTATTAAATAATTTGGTCCTGTTCTTTATCAACTCTATTTTAAGAGTTTGGTTAAATTAAATGGCTCTTGATGATATCTAGCAAGGGTGGTTTTGTGCTCTGGCCTTTTATCTCTGGAGACCTGAAGGCCATGCTTTTGGTTCAGATAAGGCTGCTTTGCACCTCTGAAGCAGTCTGAAGTGACATTTGGCTGGCCTCACAGAGCTCTTAGTGGGATACATGCAGCTTGAGGGCACTGCACAGAGACTTTTAAGAAACTTCCTTTCCATTCATAGCAGTATACCAGGCTAGCACAAAAAGCTGTTTGGAGAACTCCTGACTCACCTTCAAGAACAGTCTTCTGCTGATTTTCTGCTTAACATTGCAGGCAATCAGTATTTGTTTGGATTTATCTGATTCTAGTGAGTATTGGCCATGTCACTGGAACATGTTGCAGTTTGCTGTCAGTGTAGGAGCTCCTACTACCAGCCCCTGAACAGACCTGCAGACCTGGGCAATGCCTGCAAGTAGAACTGTTCATTGCATTTTACTATGCCACACCTTAAATCCCCAAGAATTCCTTTCACCTAGAGCGTAACATGTTTGTTTTTATGTGTTGAGCCCAGTCCAGCATTCTCTGTTGGTGTGGAGGTTTCTTGACTTCAGCATACCTACACGAAGCCAGACAGGGATTTTATAATGTCTATGGAAAGAGCACACAGTTGTGTTGCAACATCTACAGCACAGGCATACAGACATGTATAATATGTGTATTATTACAGACACATGTAATATACTACACAGTTTTGCCCCATGCTAGCAAAACTTGAGTAGTTGTGACAACAACTGAATTGCTCAACCCCACAGCCTCTGTGTTGATTATCTGTCTTGCTGGAAACCTTCGACTTTTATGACTATTTTACAAGTCTTGTGTGGTTTGATGAGAAGGCAGTCACTTTCTGGATTTTTATTGCTGTAAGTTCAGTGAGAAAGTTATTTTGATAATGTAGAATTTGTAAAGCTTAAAAAAGTAGTTGCAGAGTGAAAGGCTTGCCAAGAAAACTAAGCCTTCAAAAATCTAGGGGGGATCTAGTGTAATTGTCAGAGATGTGTAAAGTGACATTGGATGCTGTTGTATTAAGGTGAGTCTGCATTTGGTTGTGCAACTAGCAAAGATCAGTCTGTCTCCAGGAGCCTTTTCAGACCCATAAATTCAGCTGCTTTCATGGTGATCTGGCTTTATTCTAATATTTGTGGAAGCCTTGTTGAAATTTAGGAACCTTGGTACTGGATTTTATGTGGTTCAGTGTTACTCAGGAAAAACGTTCTACCATTTTGCTCTCCCTCCAATAACCACTACAAAAATTACTCATGCAGGTGTAGCAGAATTGCCTCAGATAACAATGCAGTGGTTGAATGCTGAAAAAGGGCTGGGTAAGGAAGCAGTTGGATTTATACCATACTGATATAGCAGCATTTGATGGGGACTGGAGGAACCCCCAGATCTGCAAACCTAGAAATGTCGCTTTCAGGGACGTTCAGATCTTCGGCTTCTTCCCTTTATGTTGCTGTTGTTGCACTTCTCTGTGCTGGACCTGCTGAACTCAGCTGAGCCCATCTGAGGTAGTAGGAGCACTGTGTGCTCCTGTTCTCAGCTATAGAATCAAGCCTTTAGTGGCCAATCTGTAATTTGATTTAAAAAAGGAAGAAAAAAGAAAAGGCAAAAATAGAACTTGCAGTTACAGAACAGTCTCAATGAACTTTCTAGCTGTCATAATAACCTCTACTGCATTATGTTTGAAATTGCATTATGCTCTAGCCTGGCACCGCTTCACCTAGCTAGTGAGAGGGTATTAAGACCAGCTTGTCAAACAGTCTCACTAATGAAATAGTTCCTGGCTTTCTGTGGAGAGCTTTATAGAATTAAGGCTAAGGTAGTACAGCTGATGAGGGCTTCATCATACTTTATACCCCAAGTGCTTTCTGCATGTCTCTCTATTTCACAGTTAGTATCAGATTTCACAGATAAAAGACTAATTTTGTTGCTTTTGGGGCTTAATTTGTTTTGTCTGCTTCATGCAAGTAGGTGATTTAAATGGTCAACAAGTGAGAGATACCTTGGGGACAAAACTTAGCTTTATGCTTCGTATTATTCAGGCTCTAAAGCTCAAAGTAATTGAATCTCTACTCAGAAATGAAGATTGAGTATTTTTATTTTAAATTTAAGTGTCTATATAAACATGATGCCTCAGGGCTTTGCTGATATATAATACATGTGATTTGAAGGGTGCCTTAGTGGCTTCAGCAGAACCCTTTTCATTATATTAGTCTTTGGTAAAAAATATGCAGCCCATAATTCTTTTTTTTTCCTACACTATAATATTGCTAATGCTCTTTCCTTCATGATCCTGTGTAATGCTATTAGCTAAGCAGCTGTTCTATACCTCAGACACATGACAAAACACCTTACGATATTGGTTCCCCTGTGCACTAATGATAATCCCCATGCAGTTTTCTCCCTGTTTTTGTGTTTGCCTCCTTCCTGCCACTGCCTCTCAGCCAGGTGTCTTCAAGCCTAATGGCCATAATAATAGATGAGCTCATGATACCAGAGCCCACTAACGTCAGACCACCGCTCCTTTGAAGCCTGTATGGTATTACTGTAAACAGTAGGATGTCTGCCTTTATCTTGGAGCCTCTTCAGTTTGATAGGCAGGGCCTGAAGGACTGTGTGATGTCTCACTGACTTCTGCTCAGCTCTGTCCAGGTCTGGAGGGTGACTGATCAGATTCCCAGCATATGGTTTGGCTGCTTCTTGCCAGAGCATAAGTTCAGAGGTATGAAGCATGTTGAGTGATTTCACTCATCCTTTTTTTGTGACTAGAGCCCCATGGAAGCAGGTGCTGAGATTGTGTCACCCACAGGAGCAGTGGCTGAGGCAGCAGGTTGGTTTGATCTTTTGTAGCCAGCTGGCAGTCTGTGCTATGGCTTAATCTATGTCAGATATTTCCAGACACAATGAGTTCAAAGTACATTCCTTTAAATTAAAAACCATGACAGGTTAGAGAGAGCTGCAGTTAGAATGATCAGAGAAAAGTCCTCAAGATGCCCTAGTGGGGATCAGAGTGAATACTACCTTGTAAGGACATCCACTTCAGTTTTATTTGAGACTTAAAATAAAGCTTGATAGCTGCAGAATTGGCAATTTTAATGTGAGATCTAGCTCAGTGTGACTCTGATAAGGCTTCATTACTGTATTTTCATGTGAGGACCTCTTGCTTCTTCTTTCACTGCATGGACGGCCAATGGTCCATCCTTTTGGAGGCAGCCCAGGGCTGAAATTTGGAATAGCCACGTTTAAGTGGTACTCTCATATTTGCAGCAATTTATGTACTGTGACCTGATGGTGAGACCATAGTGTTGCTTAAAGAACTGTGTTGTTTCCCTTAGGGAGCAACACAAAAAATTTGCTACAGATTTGCTTTGGCTTTTTGGTGCCACTCTTAATGTCTCCTGGTGATGTGCGGTGAACTGGGGAGTTAGACCAGGATAAGTGCTTGCAGCAGCACTTTCTATTTGGGAATTTACCCTTGTCAGTCAGGCAAGGACAGTGGCCAGAAGTGCCTAGGGTTTGGGATAAACCCCTCAGCTTCCTCAGAAATGGA
Organism: Agapornis roseicollis; assembly: GCA_002631895.1. NCBI lineage: Eukaryota > Metazoa > Chordata > Aves > Psittaciformes > Psittacidae > Agapornis > Agapornis roseicollis. The sequence continues at coordinate 313,036 of NDXB01000275.1, forward strand.
GCAGATGCAAATAAATTTTTTTCCTTCTTGACTCCTTGGCCATTGAGATACAAACTGGCCTCTTCCTCAGTGCGGGAAGCAAGAGTCCTTTTGTACAGGATATGTTCCATTCTTTTTAAAAAACCTTTTCTATGGGGTCCATAGAAGAACATTCATTTTACATAGAACTGACAAGAAAATTGGCTTAAAAATTGTTCAGACTATTCAAGAATGGTGTTTTCATTGCTGATATTTAGATATCAGTTTAATAGGTCCCTTAGAAAAACATGGGACAGTGAGACTTGCTATAGACAGGAGAGGATTAGCATTTCCATTGCCATTTTTTCAGCATGGACTGAAAATGCTTATGCTTAAAGAGGTTATAATTTTGCGTATTTCCTGCAAGCTTCTACCCAGACCAATTTTTGAGTTCTGTGCAAGTGTCCATGTAGGCATATGTACAAAAGAATCTATTATTTTGTCTTTTTTTTGCCGGTTAGTTGCTTTCCATACCCTATTGTGCATATGTGGTATGGATCTGATTGCAATGTCTTGGGACCTGTAAATTCTGGCAGTGCAAGGTGTAATCCTATTTTAAGGAGCAAGTGCTAATTCCTGCATACGTGCAAGCACAGGCTATTTCAGTGTGCTGCCCAGTGCTGCATCCATAGCTTTTCATGTCCAAAAGGGAATGCTAGCGTTCGGAAAATGAGGTCTGTAAATTATGGTGATTTTTTTTTTTTTTTATTGGCCTCTTTTTCTGTGTCCCAAATATCTCTCAGACCACTGGGTATGAATTCTCCCTCACTGTTGGCCTGGGCTTCCCTCAGTTCTACAGTTCTATGTGTTACCTAAATACACTGGATACCTCAGGAAGAATGTTTTATTTGTTATTTTGGCTACTATTTCATTTCCTAGTATGCTTCTTGTTTCCTCAGGACCTATAGAGTTACAACTGGGGCACAAGATGTACTTCCAACAGATTAGTAAGGGTATATGTGTCTTTAGTTCCTCAGAAAACAAACATTTTAATTACTATTTCCAGGAGCAGCCTCTTTCCACTCAGAACAAATATAATATGTCCAAGTATTTCTTGCTCTGAATACTTCTGGGAAGCCTTGGATAGTCATTCAGGCGAAGTATTCCCAGTTCTGCCAACTTCACAGGTGAAAGAAAGAGAAAAAAAAAAAGCGGTGCTGTCAATTTGAAGAAAATCTACTGTGCCTGGACTGTGTGACATCCATGAAGAGTTTTAAAAATCCACCTTTACATCAGCTATTTGTTTTCTTCACCTTGCTTTCATTTCCAGTCCCACTTTGGAGTTCCAGGAAGATGTGCCCCCCTTCCACCCTGCCTCTGCTTTTTCAGCAGCAGTTATAGAAAGGGAAAATCACTTACTGAAATTAGGATACAAATGCCAAAATTTTCCATTTTGGTGTAGTGAGCAATGTAGAGACATTCCAGCTGCTCTAGCCAACAAGCTGGCATCGTTTGGAGCTTGGCTCGGGTGTCTCTATACAAATGCCCGTATCATGGGGAACAAACAAGAGGAATTAGAGATGTGTGCCCATCTACGAGGGTATGATATAATAGGCATCACAGAAACATGGTGGGATGGCTCCTATGACTGGAGTGTTGGAATAGAAGGTTACAGGCTTTTTAGGAAAGACAGGCCTGGTAGGCGGGGGTGGAGGAGTTGCCCTTTATGTTAGGGATAGGCTGGAGACTATGGAACTCTGTCTGGGGACAGGTGATCAGTTAACAGGGAGTTTGTGGGTCAGGGTTAAAAGGAAGACAGTGATGGGAGGCATAACTGTGGGGATCTGTTACAGACTGCCTGATCAAGAGGACTCTGTGGATGAAGCACTCTACAGAGAGATAGGAAAAGCCTCAAGTTCGCAGGCCCTTGTTCTCATGGGGGACTTCAACCACCCTGACATCTGTTGGAGAGATGGTACGGCCCGGCACAAGTGATCCAGGAGGTTCCTGGAAGACAGGAAGACAACTTCCTTCTGCAAGCAATAGAGGAGCCGACAAGGAGAGGTACCATGCTTGACCTCGTGCTCACCAACAGGGAAGGGCTAGTTGGAAATGTGATGCTCCAGGGCAGCCTTGGATGCAGTGATCATGAGATGATAGAATTTGAGATCCTCAGGATGGTGAGAAGAGTGTGCAGCAAACTCACTGCCCTGGACTTCAACAGAGCAGACTTTGGCCTCTTCAGGAGCCTGCTTAGTAAGGTTCCATGGGATATAGCCCTAGAGGGCAGGGGGGCCCAAGACTGTTGGATGATATTCAAGGATCACCTGCTATGAGGTCAAGAGTGTTTCATCCCAACTAAAAGGAAGTGCAGCAGGGGGGCCAGGAAACCTCCTTGAATGGATAAGGAGCTGCTGAGGAAAATTCAAATGAAAACGAGGCTTATAAAAGGTGGAAGCAAGGACAGGCATTCTGGGATGAATACAGGGATGTTGTCCAGGAAGCTAGGGACCTGGCAAGGAAGGCTAAGGCCCAGTTAGAATTAAACTTAGCACGGGATGTTAAAGATAACAAGAAGGGATTCTATAGGTACATTGCAAATAAAAGGCAGACAAGGGACAATGTAGGCCACCTCTGGAAACTATCAGGTGAACTGGCTACACAGGATTTGGAGAAGGCTGAGGTTCTGAATGCCTTCTTCACCTCGGTCTTCACTGGCAAAGGCTCTGACTGCACCACCCAAAGCTTGGAAGGCAGATGCGGGGACTGTGAGAATGAAGACCTTGGGCCCACTGTAGAAGAGGATCTGGTTCAAGACCATCTTAAGAACCTGAACGTGCACAAGTCCAGGGGACCTGATGAAATCCATCCGTGGGTTCTGAAGGAGCTGGCAAATGAAGTTGCTAAGCCACTGGCCACCATATTTGAAAAATCATGGCAGTCGGGTGAANCGTGGGTTCTGAAGGAGCTGGCAAATGAAGTTGCTAAGCCACTGGCCACCATATTTGAAAAATCATGG
>NDXB01000276.1:0-26187 GCA_002631895.1 Agapornis roseicollis
GCGCCAAAAGAACTGTTGTAGTTTGAACCCAGCCAGGCAGCACGTTCACCCACTCAACCCCCCACCCCCCTTTCCTCCCCACTCCCAGAGGAGTGGGAAGGAAGATGGGCCGAAGAACTCCCACTGGTCAGATAACAACAGTCCAGTAACCAAGGTACAACACAAATCACTATCGCTATCACCAACAATAATAACAATGACAAAGAAAACAAGGGAAGAGGGTACGATACCACCCGCCGAAAACGAGCCCGACCAGGAAGTTCCCCCTCCTTCCGGGTAACTCCCAGTTACCTCCTGGGCATGACGTGCTATGGTATGGAATACCTCTTTGGTCAATTTGGGTTCTGTCCCTCCTTCCTCCTGGCCCCCCCCCTTCTCCCTGGCAGAGCATGAGGCTCACAAAGTCCTTGGTCAGGGCAAACATCGCTCAGCAACAACCAAAAACATCGGCCTTATCAGCCTTGTTCCCGGGCTAAGTCAAAACACAGCTACTAAAGAGAAGAAAAACTGACTGCAACTGCTGAACCCAGGACAGATGGGCAGCATTCCAGTGTACAGCATCTTGAGAAGAAAGACTTCTCCATTTCTCACTTCTCTTTGTATTATTTGCCTTTATTTTCTCTATTTTAAAACAGTTGAGTAAACATGCTATGAAAACTGAAGATTACATAGGTCATCTCAAATGTCCTATACTCTAATACTTCCTCTCTGCTGTTGACTGGGATATTTCCAGCTAGATTCCTCATGGAAAGAAAATTAGCAATGGGTGATATAACCCTTCTGATAGTTGCTCTGTAACACAGAAAATCATAAAGATTCTCACACACTAGCAAAGCTGTCTTTGCAGGTGACTCAGCCTTTAGTGATGCTCACATCATGTCTGCAAGAAAACACCCTAGCTCAAGAAAGGCAACATCAGTGGAAAAGAAAAAAGCAAGCACACACAGCTGCAGTCAACGTTGGTAATATCAACCAGATGCTCAGCATTTCTTGTCACTCTTCAGAAACAGAAAGCAGAAGATGGTGGTAGGCTAATACTGTCTGGATGCCAGACACTAACCCAGCTGCGCTCTTACTGCACCTCCTTAACAGGACAGGAGAGAAAATGTAATGAAAAAGCTCATGAGTCAAGATAAGAACAAGGAGATTACTTACTAATTACTGTCACTGGCAAAGCAGATTCAACTTGGGGAAAATCAATTTAATTTATTGCCAAGTATTAACAGAATAAGACAGAAAGAAATAAAGAAAAAAACTGAAATCACCTATCCCCCACCCCTCTCAGTTTTACTTTCAAGTCTCCTACTTCCACCCCTGAGGAGCACAGGGGATGGGGAAAGAAGGCTGTGGTCAGTTTATAACACTTCATCTTTGCTGCTCCATCCTCCACACACTCTTCCTCTGCACCAGCATGAGATCCTTCCCACAGGACACAATCCTTCAGGAACAGACTGCTTCAGTGTGGGTCCCCACAGGCTAAAGGTCCTGTCAGAAAATCTGCTCCTGCATGGAGTCCTCTCCATGGGCCACAGCTCCTGCCAGGAGATGGCTCCTTTTTGGCTCTCTACAGGCTGCAGCCTCCTTCAGTTCACACCCACCAGCTCTCGTGTGGAGTTCTTCACAAACTGCACTTGTGGATGTCCTCTATGGTCTGTGGGGAGACAACCTGCTTCACAATGGTCTTCACCACAGGTTGCAAGTGAATCTCTTGCTCTGGTGCCTGAAGCACTTCTTTCCCCTCCTTCTTCACTGACCGTGGTGTCTGCAGAATTGCCTGTCTCACATTTTCTCCCTTCTCTCTCACAGCTGCTGTGAGGCTTTTTTTTTTTTTTTTTTTTTTTTTTTTTTTTTTTTTTTTTTTTTTTTTTTTTTTTTTTTTTTTTTTTCCTCCTTTCTTAAATAAGTCATTACAGAGGTGCCACCAGTGTTAGTGATGGAATCAACTTTAATCAGTGGCAGGCCCATTAGAGATGGCTGGAACCAGCTGTGTCTGACACAGGGCAGCCCTGGTAACCTTTCACAGGGCCACCCCTGCAGCTCTCCTGCTTCCAAACCCTCATCACACAACCCCAATAGAAAGATGTACTGGTGTCATAATATGTGCCATTTTCACTGGGCTGCCAGGTGGCAGTCTATGTTACCAATGCCTATGATTTTATTCTTAGTCTCAAACTACTTCACGTTTTTAATTGAAACCTGTCCCTGTGGTTTACATAAAAAAATCATAGAATCATAGAATAGTTAGGGTTGGAAAGGACCTTAAGATCATCTAGTTCCAACCCCCCTGCCATAAGCAGGGACACCCCACACTAAACCATGTCACCCAAGGCTTCGTCCAATCTGGCTTTGAACACTGCCAGGGATGGAGCACTCACAACCTCCCTGGGCAACCCATTCCAGTGCCTCACCACCCTCACAGGAAAGAATTTCTTATATCAAATCTAAACCTCTCCTGTTTAAGTTTGAACCCATTACCCCTTGTCCTTTCACTACAGTCCCTAATGAAGAGCCCCTCCCCAGCATCCCTATAGGCCCCCTTCAGATACTGGAAGGCTGCAATGAGGTCTCCACGCAGCCTTCTCTTCTCCAGGCTGAACAGCCCCAACTCTCTCAGCCTGTCTTCATATGGGAGATGCTCCAGACATCATTTTGTTTAAAATACACTTATATCCCTCAGGGAAGCAGATGAAAGTTGTAAAGTGTGAGTTTTAACAGATCAAGCACCAGAAGTAAAATANCCCCTTCAGAGAAGGCTGCAATGAGGTCTCCACGCAGCCTTCTCTTCTCCAGGCTGAACAGCCCCAACTCTCTCAGCCTGTCTTCATATGGGAGATGCTCCAGACATCATTTTGTTTAAAATACACTTATATCCCTCAGGGAAGCAGATGAAAGTTGTAAAGTGTGAGTTTTAACAGATCAAGCACCAGAAGTAAAATAAATGTAATGTTGCTACTTTTAGAGCACATCGCTATAAAGCAAATCTCACAATTAATGGATGTTTTCCATTAGCCCTAAAGCACCTCAATAATCTAAATAAAACACAGCAGTCTGGGGTCTGCAGTATAATGCTGATGACATACTTCAGCAGTTTCACACTCATTAGATATTTCTGGACAACGCTTAATTTTTATTTTATTTTTTTTTAGGAGCAGTGAAGGACTACTGTAAAAACATGTAAGGCAACCCAGCAAACTCCTAAAAATATTAGCCCAGGACAGTTTTTGCATTTGAACTTATAATCAACAAGCAATCAGGAATATAGGATTTATTAGTTTGTGTTAACCCTGCTGTTACAAAGTGCATTTTAGTCTTCAGACATGGCAGGATTTAAAACAAAGACATAATGCAAAGTATGATGATATACTTTAAGTACAGTTTAGGTCTGCATTAATGCCATGGTTTAAGCCCAGCCAGTAACTCAGAGCCACACAGCTGATCTCTCACTCCCCTCCTTCTCCTGCTCCCAGAGGGATGAGAGGGAGAATCAAAAGAATGTAACTCCCATGGGTTGAGATAAGAACAGTCCGGCAACTAAGGTATAACACAAACCACTACTGCTACCACCAATAATAATAATGATAAGGGAAATAACTAGAGGAGAGAATACAACCTCTCACTACCTGCCAACTGACACCCAGCCTGACCTGAGCAATGATCTGGGCCTTCTGGGTAACTGCCCCCAGTTTATATAGTGGGCATGACGTGCTGTGGTATGGAATACCTCTTTGGCTAGTTTGGTTCAGGTGTCCTGTCTCTGCTTCCTCCCAGTTTCACCTCCTTCCTGGCAGAGCATGAGACTCAGAAAGTCCTTGGTCAGAGTAAACATTACTGAGCAACAATTAAAAACATTGGTGTTATCAGCGTTGTTCCCAGGATGAAAGTCAAAATCACAGCACTGCACCAGCTACTAAGACTGAGAGAAATGACTACTACTGCTGAACCCAGGACAACTAATTATCATGGCCCTCTGTCAAAACACTCCACTGCAGAAATGGAAGCTGAAGTGATCTGCTTCGACTGGATTTTACACAACTGTGCAATATAAAACTGTCAGGGATAAAAGTGTACTTTAGCTTTAGATGATGACAGGCACACAAAACCAGGATGGTTTTATGTGCATTAATATACAAACCCTCCAAGATTTATGAACACTGGGAGATGGGAGAAGCTGTGATATGCTCACTTTCTGTGAATCTTAAGCATTTGAACAGAGAATAGCCAACTTTATTCACACAGATGTGAAACTGTCCCAATAGTCTTACTGTCATTTAATTACACAAAGAATGCTAAGTATATATTCTCCTTATACACTCCAATTTATAAATGGTGAAACACTGATATGAAAGCAAAATTTTGGCAGCAAGGAGAATCTTACAAAACTGGTATTGCTTTCACTAACTGCTATCTTTTCCTTTTATTTCACAAGGAATAAGTTTTCTGAGCTCTCAGACAAGCATGCATAATATTAGCATTAGCTAACAAGTGGAAACGTGATCCAGTCAAGATGGCATGTATCACAGCTCATACCTGAGCACCTGCCACAGACCACCTGGCATAGAAAAGGAAACAAATGAAGCCCATGATTGCATCCAGAGTGCCATGTCCAGTTCTGGGCTCCCCAGTTCATGGAAGACTTGGTCAGATCAAATCAAGTGCAGTGCAGTGGTTTTTTAGTGGGCTGGAAACCATGATGTGTAAGGACAGACTGAGAGCTGGATTTGTTCAGTTTGGAGAAGGGGGACCTTATTGTCATTCACAGCTACCTAATGAGAGGATATAAGGAAGGTGGAAGCAGACTCTTTTCAAAGATGCAAGACAACAGGAAAAAAAGGCAATGAGCACAAGCTGGAACACAAGAACGCCAGATTAGATGGGGTAAAAAAACAATCATCATGTGAATGGTCAAGCCCCAGTCATCTAGAGACTCTGTGGAATTTCTGCCTTTGGAAATAACTGGAAATGCAACTGGACAAGGCCAATGGCCCCTGGAGGTCCATTTGACCTTACTTATATTTTTTCTGTGATCTTATGATCTTTATCAACTCATGGAAAAAAGTCCTATGAAGGCACTGCAGAGATTTCCTTTTAACTAGCTAAAAATATTAAGAGAGAAAAACTAATATATTATCTATTTAAAGACTCCATCTCTGTTTCTCACATGCTGGGGTTATCAGTGATATGGGTGGAGGAATCAGATCTCTCTGCCTCTGGAATGGTTCCCTTAGGAGAAAATACAGAATGTGACAAGAAGAATGGAAAAGACAGACTAGTCTCAAAAATAAAATATAAAATTAAAAAAAAAAAAAATAAAAACGCAAACCAAACCACAAGAGATCTACTGTGGCAATATGGCTTCAAATTTTATTAGCATGCCCTAGTTTGGCATTTGATACTCAGTTTCTCTGATGACTGAAGTTGTTCCTTTCAGATAATTTTATTTCTAATTTAACTTACATGCTCTCATAGCTCTGTACAGCGCCTGCTTTATATCTCAGCTTCTCACTCTAAGGGAAAAGAGAGAGAATGACTTTTAAAAGCCAAATTTTAAATGCCAAAAAAAAAAAAATTAACATACAAATGGGAACAGATGTTGCTTTCATAAAGGTTCACAGCACACACACAAAAAAGTCAACAATGGAATCTGCAGAGAGCTTAATCTCTCTTCTTGCTCTCCATTTTGGAAATAATTTTAAGTACACCACTGATTTCAGGACAGATGTCCATCAGTTTTTAGCCTAACTCTGTCTTAGTTTTCTTCATTTCATTATATTTACTTCCAAATAACAAACCTGATTTCCTCCTGGGTGTGTCCTAATCCACTAAATATCTTATTCCTATGTATTGCAACTAGTTTCCAACTTAATACCAAATGTCAGGTTTTGAGCTACAGACTGTTAAGTGCAACTGGCTTTGTCTGCACCCTCATTGTCTGACCCGATCTAATTCATATACAATACTCTGGTAAAGTCTTGAGGAATGTCTACATATTTTATGCATTTTTAATTGTTAAAGAAATCTTCAATTATGCCTCATCATATAAATACAGCATCTCACTAAAAAGCTTACTGCAGGTTGTAATTACAGTTGATTATATGATTAGGATAAAGCACTTCAAGAGCACTGCTTGAATAATTATTTGAAACTTGGACCAGTGTCTCTCTTTAACTTGGAAATGGTCAGTGAGCCTCCTCTGTTTATAATGATTTTCAATGTCCTGGTGTCATGGTTTAAACCCAGCCACACAGGTCGTTCACTCGCTCAACCCCACTTTCTTGCCCTCCCCTGCTTCCAGAGGGATGGGGAGGAGAATCAAAAGAATGCAACTCCCACAGGTTGAGATAAGAACAGTTTAGTAACTAAGGTATAGCACAAATCACTACTGCTACCACCAATAATAATAACGATAAAGGAAATAACAAGGGAAAAGAATACAGCATCTCACCAACCACCAACAGATAACTCATGACACCCCACCAACAGAGTGCTGACCGACCACCTCTTCCAACCACCCAGAGAGAGAACTAGCGCTTCCAGATAACTCCCAGTTACATCCTGGGCATGACGTGCTATGGTATGGAATACCTCTTTGGCTAGCTTGGGTCAGGTGTCCTGTCCCTGCTTCCTCCCAGCCTCCCCTCCTCTCTGGCAGAGCATGAGGCTCACAAAGTCCTTGGTCAGGGCAAACATTGCTTAGCAACAACCAAAAACACTGGTCTTATCAGCCTTGTTCCTGGGTTAAGTCAAAACACCAGCTACTAAGGAGGAGAAAAAACTGACTGCAATTGCTGAACCCAGGACACCTGGCTTGGGTCAGAACCAGAAGTATGAATATAGGTAGGAAGAAGATCATACTCGTGTATTTTGGATGAATGTTATCTGGGACTATCTCTACCTCTTGTGTGAGGAAAAACACAGCAAAGACAGAACTGCAAAGCCAACAAGCATCGCATTGGTTTCTGTCAATAGCAATCTTATCAAGGTGGCTAAGACACAAAATCACAAATAGGTGACAAAACCACAAATAGGTCAGCATCAAATGCAGACATTTACCAAATGTCAACAAACCAACCTTTGTGCAGCTTGACCCAAGGCCAACTGAGTTCACCACTGTCTTCACCTGATATTTCCACGGTCCTGCAGCTCAAGCCCAACTCCTTGACTATCCACAGAGCCACTGTTTGACACACACATTGGATTTTGTCTGGAGTAAATGAAGTTACTCTCTAGACAGGGAGGGTCAGGCACAGCAAAACTGAACTGGGACATGGGAAGAGTAACCTGCGATGGTAGACAGTGTGGATGTGACTGTATTAAGCCACCTGGCTGTCTGAACTCAAACTTAAACTCAAGGCCAAAGTCCTATAGACAGAACTAAAGTGATTCCCACTGAATTCAACTGGCTTTTAATTAAGCATGTAATATGGAGTCTCTCAAGACTAATTCCAAACAGTATTCTGTTGGCAAACAATACATCTGTGCTGGCTGGCATCTTCCCAAAGACCTTGTCACCTGCAATGTCCCTGCATCTTTTCCCTGTCCCACAAGTACTGCAGAGGTGGGCATGAAATCATTCACAGAGACAGTGAGTGTCTTTCTGCAAAGAGGCAATTTGTCTTCATGGGTCATTAGGTAAAACAGGCTACCACACTAATCACTGAGACTGAGATTGCTTGGCCTATACAACATAATCATGTTTGTGATGCATGAACCTGAACACAGACAACTACATCCATGTACTATAAAAATATTCTTCTCTCACAATCTTTAAAGAAATAGTTTCCAACTCCCCAAAAAGCAAATTGTGAAGCTTATACAAAGAGGTATCAAATGATTCAGTATGTCTCTGGCCCTCAAATTTTAACATAAAACGAACTATTCTTCCTTTATCAGTAAAAAAAAAAAAGAAAGAAAAAAAAAGAAAAAGAAAGAAAAAAAGAAAAAAAAGAAAAAAAAAAGAAAAAGGAGAATGCACTACTTCTATTCAGTTAATGATGGATGATTGAGTTTTCCAGCTCCTGCTGGCATGGCATCCCTACAAAAAAGACTTAATCTGTCTAGGATTTCCTGTGAAAATAAGCATGTAAATAATTGAACATGTTTGCATAGTAGAAGTTAATGAAAACAAAGCAGGAAGCTTCCTGAGCATGGAACTGGGGCAGAGTTTTGTTTTTTAATCATTATGAATAGAAAGGAAACAGAGGGGAAAGGCATCAGAGAAAGAACAGAAAATTAAAATGTACAACCTTCTGGTGTTTCCAAATTATATACTGACCTGGGGCAAACTTCCAGTTTCATCCACCAGAATATTCTGCAAACATAAACTTACAGAAGGCTTGTTCCTCTAGAATGGTACCAAAAGGCTGCTTTTTTTGCCAGTTGAGTCATTTAAACAGATAGAATTATGCATTATACTGTCAACCAAGCTTATTCATAATCTTACTTTACCAAAATATATATTTTTTTTTTTCCCTCCAGAAAATAAGCTAGTTTTCAAACTTCTCACATACATGAAGTCAGCTTTGGAACCCAGAAAACCACAATTGCATGTGACAGTCCTCCCCACAGCTCTAAGGTAGATGTTTCCCAATGTAAAGGTATTTCTTTATCTGTACCAGTTTACACACTTCTACAAAAATCCAGATTTCTAAACACTCACTATCATGTTTCTTAAAGATCATATGATCACTGAATCCCTTCAAAAATGAGCCATTAGAAATCCTCAAATAGTAATGTATATCTTATTTAGGGAAATGTGTCCCAGGGAGACTGAGTTCATTAGGGGTCTTAGTGTTATTAAGACTTCACTTGTGAATTCTAGCTGAGCTGTGTTCCTCTACTTACTCCAAGGAATCAGATTTAAATTTCCTTGTTCATCAGTTGCAAGCACTCATGGAATTATCCAACAGTGATAGTCATGGAAGTTATGCTTTTATTTGTGTGAAAACAGTTCTAAATAAAATTAAAGAATACCGGTTTATGTAACTATGACACTGGCTTAGTTACTCACTTAGATAGGAATTGGCAATAACTCAGAAAACTTATTAGTCTCATCAATTTACTCTCCTCCCAGAAATAAGCCCAGAACTTCTTCTGATCACTGAACCTGATATTGAAAACAGATTACAACTTTCACTTACCCTAAATTATATATTTATGACTTGCTCCAGTTTTGAAGATGTGCTATATAGTATGTGTGTACCTGTTTGGCAACACATTTCTGCTCAAAGACATCTTCCAGTTCTTCACTTTGCCTTTGTTTTATACAATTGAAACCTAGTTCTTAGGGTGTAGATTAAAACAGCAACCCTAGCTCAAGTCTTTCCTGAAACAGTCCTAAAGTCTTTTTGTAAGCCAGTTCCAAACACAATGATAGTGTTTGTGGAAGCGTTATGAGCTAGATTTGTTTATCTCTTTCTTTTTCCTTTTTAAAAAGTGCTTAGACAGTATTTTTCATCCATGACACTTTCAACCAGAATGCCTTGCCTGTGCTAATTAATTGGGTGAATTGAGTAACTCAGAAAGAGACCTTTAGATTTATTAAATGATTTAAAAGTCCATCTGCTGAAACACTGAATATATTACAATAAATGTAAATATAAATAACATGCTAATTAGGTTCCTGCAAAATCTGAAACCCTAGAATCATGCACACACATGAAAGGAAATAAAAGTGGTAATACTTTAATTTCACCTCTTTTTCCTGGGTGCTGGTTATGTAGTCTAAGCCCTGAATCATGTGTGCATCATACAGGTACTAAGCATAGGAGGCTTGTAGAGATCTTTTCCTTTATTATACAAATTACCTGCCTTGAGGAGTGGTGAATATTTGAAATTCTTGGGGCTCTGCAATGAATGAGCTGGGGAAATCAAATCTATATTTTAAGTATTTATTAGTCTTGTTTAACAGAGTTCTGTTCTAATTTGGATGAGCAAAAGTATATAATAATATTGAAAATATCTGCAGATACTGTCAGTAGTGCTGTCACAGAACTAATAAATTAAGGGCAAATGAGATTTATTGTTCAAACTCAATTAAAGCTCCACCAGCATCAACTACAAATTCAGAATGTCACATGGATTTGTCACTATGCTGCTGACTTAACTAATTCTTACAGTTTATGGCCAATAATCCAAAATGCACAATCACCCACCTAATAAAGGGGGGGCTGTCAATCTCAAGGATTTTCCTTGGACAGCATCCCAACTCAAGGGAAGCATACCCAAATACAGGCCCACTGCTCTGAGGACACACTCAAAATGTCTCACTGGCAGGGCCTCTCTTTATACCCTAGTTGTATCTGATCAGTGGTCTACTATGGTCACATAGCCCCCTACTGGTTGAAGACCCCAATTTCATCACCTTTGTACTTGTTGAACTCTACTGTGTATGTGGGCAAGAGCTGTAGTAGGGAGTTTTTATGGGCTTTTGTCAGGTCTTTTTAAAGTCTTTGTTAGGTCTTTGTTAGGACAGCTGCACCTGCCACACAATCTACCTGGTGACCACAGCCGTAATTCACCTTGGAGTCTCCTTGGAGTGGTGGTGCAGTCACTTCTTGTCTTAAAAGTAAAAAGAGAGTGCAAGCTCGGTAAGTCTTAATGCTCACTGTGGGTCGTAATTTCTCAATTGTTCTATTGCTATCACAGCTGACAGATCTTACTATCACACGCTTGATACAACTAATAATACAAATTTTGGAATGTGAACACAACACTTGCCTACCGACATATTCAAAACACTGGCCAGCCTCGTGATTAATATTCATAAATAGGGGTCTGCCTTGACAGTGTGGCCTAAGCAATCCCAGTCTTCCTTTTCACAGGTAATTACCCTGAGGTGGTCTAAGTGATCTATGTGCTGGTTTCACTTTGCAGCAGTGGTTTTGTCCCTTCTGTACACCTTTACCCATCCCACCTTTAAAGGTTAGAATCTTCCTGTTTCCAGGAGACACTGGCAATCCTCTGGTCTCCATATTTTTTTATGATCTACTTCTCAATTACCAGACTCCCATTGACATAGCTATTCCATAGAACCCTTTTATATTGTGCAGGAATTGATGTAAGTGGTGGCAGCACCACTTCTTGCAGCAGATGGGAGAGGTCACAGTTCTCCTCCCTATAATCTGCCCTTACCCTTTTCCTTGACTGTCTTCCCAGTGCCACTTTTTAATAACATCTAGAGTGGCCATCCAGGGGTGGGCAGTAGCTTGTATTGCTGTCACTACGGAGGTTATGCTCAGGATGGCTGCAGTCAGTGGTGGAGTATTACAATTCAATTTCTTGTAATCAATTATTAAATGCCACTGGCTATTGGCCCTATGAACTGGACAGATGGAAAACTGCAAGAGGAGTGTGTACAACTTACAATGTGTCTATTCTTTAGATCTTTAATTACTTTAATTATATGGTTGAAATATTATATTTGTGCAGACAAATACATTCAGAGGGACATATAGGCTTTAAGCATGTAAGCTTTGTCTCCCTAGAAAGATACTTCAAAAGAAATTCCTAATTTTACTGATCTAAGACAGCAAATTTACATCATATAGTTACTGGGGTTTTTTTTTTTGTGTTTTATTGAGCCCAATTTGGTATTGCAAGCAGAAGTAGCATGCTGAGCACATTACATCTGTGGTCGTTAAGAAACCCAAAGTGTACTGCCTGGAAGTCAGACAAGAAGTGTAGCAGATGGAAAATAATGCATGAAGACTTTTGTGGAATGGGGTAATCCCAGGAGTGGCATCAGGCAGAAAAAGACAGCATATACCTACCTAACATACAGTTCTTTCTGGGACTTCATGCTCTGGAAATCCTGTAATTCACTATTTTGACCTGTCTTCTCCAGACTAAGAAAAGAGGTTAAAAAACTCTGCCATAGATTTGGAAGGAAGGAAGACAATATTTTCTGAAAATGAAATCTTTACTGAAGTTGTCTCCCCTTTAATTGTGCTGTAATTGCTCTGAACCAGTTTTAACAAAAAGGCTTTCCCAGAGGGAGGAGGCAGCAGAGCGAGAGTAATGAAGAAAATGTATCTGTCTGAGCTGCATAAATGAGTGTCCCTGAAAACTGAAAAAAGAAATTGAGGAGGATGGATGTCAGTGTCTCAAAAATGCTGCAACATGAAAATATAATAAAAAGGGAATTGTTACCTTGGGAGTGATGATAAAACTATATAAGATTCTTTAAATATATAAAGGGAAAGAGATAAAGGGCTGAAAACTGAAATAATTAGCCCACTAAGGGATTAGGGAGAAACTTAATAGAAAGTGAACAGGATATAGTGGGAAAATTAAATGAGTTTTGCACTTCTTAGTATTTGTGAGGGAAATCTGAGGTGAAATAGCATAAATAAAAGGAACCATACTTTCCAACTGCTGAATGATATAACTGCAAGACTATCACTGAAGATGACTTACGTAAGTTAAAAATCATTAAAGAAAAGCTTAAAGAAAATGGGTTATCACTTCAATAACTTAAAGGAACATATGAGGAAATAAGTAAGAGATTGTGGAGGCTCTTTTGAGAAAAGGAATGTACAGAAGAATGGGAAAATAGTAGGGATATTCATATCACTCTTTTAGAAAAGAAATTGTGAAATAGTAAATGAGTAGTTTAATATACATCCACAAATCAAACGATGATGGTCCACAGTGGAGAAACGCAAAATAAAAATGTTAAATGTACATATTTTTTCAGTACATGATTGTCTTTCAGGAATGGATTTTTTAAAGTTCAGTTTTCCAAATATAATTTCCACCACAGTCTAATTATTTTAAAATTACATATATTTAGTTACTACAAAAAAAGAGCAGTAGAATAAAATTAGAGAGAAGAAATTTAAATCAAAAAATACTTCTATTTTGGTAATTACAAATCGGAATATCAGAAGTAAAAACAGTCCATTCAGACATTTTCAGCGGTTTTGGTCCTAATTACATGCAATTATTACAGTGCATACAAAAAAAAGAATTTCCAAATAATTCTCTTTTGTATTATCAGTGTGACACTCTAAAGCAATTACTGTGCACTCAAAGTATATCATTGATAAACGATAATGCTAAAAGAATAATAACACATCATTCCTATACAAAATTTTAGAAACAGAACCTCACTGCACAAAGTTATGAGGATTATACCAAAAGAAAAATTAGATAAATGAAGTGACTTGTCTATAATGACCCTAAATTTGTACTGGTTCCAGTCTAGAACCAAAATTACAGGAATATTTCATCTTCAGACACAGATCTACAATCAATCTCCAACATTTCATCGAGTGATAATGCTAGGATTCATTCACTGTTTCAGTGCCACTTTGGTGAAAAACTTGCCTTTCCCATTAATTACTGCATTCATAAAGTTTATTAAGATGTGCATACTTATTCAAGTGTTGATGATTAAATAATTTATCACATAGGTACTGCAATTGCTGTCCTCAAATTGATTGTATAAATCATTGTCTGAAAACATCAGGTAGTGACTGTGTAAAACCAGACCATACTACTGCTTTAAGACCATATTCACTATATGAAAGCCATAAACACTTTCAAAAATTGTAGGGTTTTATTCCATTTATTTCAGTATAGAGTGTGATGCCTAACTACTTTGGGTTTGAAGTTGGGACTAACCACTCTATGTAAAACTGATTTTGGGTCCTGGGAGATATATATATATATATATACACACAGCCTAATGGGTGGACAAGAGTGAAATTAATTTATAATAAACCAGAAATTATATAATTATCACTATTTATAAACAACCTGAGTGGACATATAGTACAAAAAAATATTTTCCTGTGGTAAAAGATTTCTATGAAAAAAATTAGCAGTTTTTCGTAGTTGTACTATTGAAATAGTACAATGGCTATAAGCAGGTATTTTCTGCCAATTACAACAGAAAAAACAAAACGCAACCCAGCAACAAGATCCAGAAAATGGATTTAGGTTTCAGTATCTAAAATTAGATCCTATTCTTTCTGCATAAAATTTAAATGTCAAATGTGAAGTGGAAACTATGAAAAAAATAATAAGCCTTTTCCATCACTTTGTAGGTTAGTCTTGAAAAATTACATCAGAATAGAATCTGCTTATTCAACAAGAAGTAGCATTGCTAATTGTTCATTTAGTAGGTCATATTCAGTGGCAAGAAAATGTACCTTCAGAAAGTCCAACCTGAAAATGAAACCCTTCCTGTAGTTAACATGGTTATGTTTGGATGTAAGAGAAGAAATACATAATACATAATTAATCCTTTAATTTATGCTTTATTCTTTAATAATATTCTAGCTTCAGGTATTATAATGACTGATTTCTTGTCCTTTTTTCTTTTCCTTAAGAGATGACTGAGACAAAGAGTACTTTGAAAGCCCCTTTCAGAATCCACTAGATATCCTTTGCTATTTTTCTGTGATTTCACCTATAATTCAAAGATCAATTGATCATAAGAGTTATAGGCATCTGAAACATTTTCTGCAACACAGATAACAGGGAGGCTGCAAAAGCGAGTGAATTGTTCCACAAGCCCCCACTTTTGTATCCTGCAAGTAGGTATTTGTCTCAGCAGCAGCTCAGATCACAGCTGCTTTACTGTTAGGGTGGTGAGGCACTGGAATGGGTTGCCCAGGGAGGTTGTGAGTGCTCCATCCCTGGCAGTGTTCAAGGCCAGGTAGGATGAAGCCTTGGGTGGCACGGTTTAGTTGAGGTGTCCCTGCTTATGGCAGGGGGGTTGGAACTAGATGATCTTAAGGTCCTTTCCAACCCTAACTATTCTATGATTCTATGGAGACAGACAAGGTAACCAGCGTCCTGAATTCTGGATACTGCCCTCCTACCATTAGGATTCAAAACACAGAAAGTATATATTCTTAATCATAGACAGTTACTTTACAAGTAGCTGGTACTTGTCTTACTGCTTATGTGTTTTGGTAGTTCAAGCATGCAGTTCTAGGTTTCAGCGATTGTAAATTAATGACCTTTGCTAAAAATATTTTATGAATACATTCAGTCAATTAATTTTTATTATTTCCATGTCTGTAGACATTACGAACTGGTTCTCAGGTGATTAATTTTAATGGCACTATGCAGAAAAGGTAAGTCTACCTTCTGAAAGGGGGCATTTAGCACTTATTTTTCAGGTTTCACTGCAGTAACAGAAATAAAGTTTGCAGCACAGACTGCAAGGGGATTATCAGGAACCATATCTTCCTTATTTCCTGGCTACACCTGAGGAGAGACCTACTTCTTTTTCGGACTACTCAAATGGGAAGCAGTGAAGTTGTGTCTGTTCTGTGTTCTTTCTTTTCCTGCAGCATTTGCAACCTTACTGCACTTTAACCAGGCAACCTGGTAACTTATGGGTATGAATCACATCCTAGCATTTTTCTCTCTTTGAGCATCATTAAGCACACATTCCTGCTGCTGTCAGGAAGCCAGATCACAGCATTTCAAAAGATGAAAACAAGAAGATTTAGAAAAGTAATTGCAGATCATACCTACACTGAAAATTAATTTTCTAAACCCTGCCTACGTACTCTACACACACACAAGTATCTGCAAAAGTATATATGTGCATACATGCACACACATAGAATCATAGAATCAACGAAGAGTTAGGGTTGGAAAGGATCTTAAGTTCATCTAGTTCCAACCCCCCTGCCATAAGCAGGGACACCCCACGCTAAACCATGTCACCCAAGGCTCTGTCTAACCCGGCCTTGAACACTGCCAGGGATAGAGCACTCACAACTTCCCTGGGCAACCCATTCCAGCATCTTACCACCCTAACAGGAAAGAATTTCTTCCTTATATCCAACCTAAACCTCTCCTGTTCTAAGTTTGAACCCGTTACCCCTTGTCCTGTCACTACAGTCCCTAATGAAGAGTCCATCCTCAGCATCCTTATAGGCCCCCTTCAGATACTGGAAGGCTGCCATCAGGTCTCCACACAACCTTCTCTTCCCCAGGCTGAACAGCCCCAACTTTCCCAGCCTGTCTTCGTAGGGGAGATGCTCTAGTCCCCTGATCATCCTCATGACCCTCCTCTGCACTTGTTCCAACAGCTCCATGTCTTTTTTATGTTGAGGACACCAGAACTGCACACAGTACTCCAAGTGAGGTCTCACAAGAGCAGAGTAGAAGGTCAGGATCACCTCCTTTGGTCATGCTCCTTTTGATGCAACCCAGGATATGGTTGGCTTTCTGGGCTGCAAGTGCACACTGAAGTCGACTCATGTTCATTTTCTCATGAACCACCACCCCCAAGTCCTTCTCTGCAGGGCTGCTCTGAATCTCCTCTTTGCTAAACCTGTAGCTGTGCCTGGGATTTCTCCGACCCAGGTGTAGGACCTTGCACTTGGCATCAGCCCACCTCACAAGCGTGTCAAGGTCCCTCTGGATGGCATTCCTTCCCTCCAGTGTATCCACCGAACCACACAGCTTGGTGTCATTGGCAAACTTGCTGAGGGCGCACTCAATCCCACTGTCTATGTCAGCAACAAAGATGTTAAACAAGACTGGTCCCAATACCAATCCCTGAGGGACACCACTCATCACTGGCTTCCAGCCGGACACTGAGCCATTGACCACAACTCTTTGCATGCGGACATCCAACCAGTTCTTTATCCACTGAGTGGTCCATCTATCAAATTGATGTCTCTCTAATTTAGAGACAAGAATGTCATGTGGGACAGTGTCAAACATTTTGCACAAGTCCAGGTAGATGACGTCAACTGCTCTGCCCCTGTCCATCAGTTCTGCAGCCCCTTCATAGAAGGCCACCAAATTTGTCAGGCAGGATTTCCCCTTAGTGAAGCCATCCTGGCTGTCACCAAGCACCTTGTTGGTTTTCATGTGCCTTAACATACCTTCCAGGAGAATCTGCTCCAAGATTTTTCCAGGCACAGAGGTGAGACTGACTGGTCTGCAGTTCCCTGGGTCATCCATTTTCCCCTTCTTGAAAATGGGTGTTAAATTTCCCCTTTTCCAGGCATCGGGAACCTGACTGCCATGATTTTTCAAATATGGTGGCCAGTGGCTTAGCAACTTCATTTGCCAGTGGATGAAGGACCTGCGGATGGATTTCATCAGGTCCCATGGACTTGTGCATGTTCATGTTCTTAAGATGGTCTCAAACCAGATCCTATCCTACAGTGGGCCCAAGGTCTTCATTCTCACAGTCCCTGAGTCTGAATTCCAAGACTTGGGTGGTGTGGTCAGAGCATTTGCCAGTGAAGATTGAAGCAAAGTATTCATGAAGAACTTCAGCTTTCTCCAAATCCAGGGTAGCCAGTTCTCCTTATAGTTTCCAGATAGGGCTCATGCTGTCCCTAGTCTGTCATTTATTCACAATGTACCTTTAGAATCCCTTCCTGTCATCTTTAACATCCCTAGCCAAGTTTAATTCCAACTGGGCCTTAGCTTTCTTCACCAGGTTCCTAGCTTCCTGAACAACATCCCTGTATTCTTCCCAGGCCACTTGTCCTGCTTCCACCCTTTATAAGCCTCTTTTTTCCCTGAGTTTCCTCAGCAACTCCTTATCCATCTATGGATGTCTCCTGGCTCCCCTGCTGCACTTCCTTCTAGTTGGGATGCAACACCCCTGAGCTTGCAGCAGGTGATCCTTGAATATCAACCAACAGTGTTAGACTCCATGCACACATATAAAAAACTATTTACTGCCTCAAATGTTGAGTATCTACATTTTAGCTAGAACTGGGGGAGAGGAGAAGGATGGAATTCCAAGAGGACTTTGAGGAGGAATAAATTTGTCTGTTCCCTATCATGCAAACAGAGATTGTTCATTTTCTAAAAAAGATTAACTGAACTGGCTTCCTAGGAAATGACTGAATTGATGATACGGATGGTCACTTCCAAACCTAGGCATTTACTTAAGAAATGAGACAAAACAGAAGTTTAAATAGGACATTTTTAGCACACAGAAGATGCTGCCAGCCTGGCATAACTCCCTTGGAGAAAGGTGTGTGAGCTGTAGCTGCTGGGAGCTGTAGCATCCTGTGTTACTGAAGCACTCAAGGGGAATCTGAGATTAGTGTTGGCTTGTGGTGAGATAAAATTTGTAGAGAATCTTTTGAAATGCCATGAATTAGATTCTTCTGTCTTTCCCTATCCCCTCTCCCACCCCCCAATATTTACTTACATAAATTTTTCACTAATCTTGAATCTGTTGTTAAGTGCCTATTACATTTAGACTTTGAGCCTCTGTCCATGTTGTAGCAGAAGCAGTCTCCTCTCCATGTTTAATAAGGGTTGTATCAGACAGTCTTCTCTGCCTTTCAGCATACATTGCAGTCAAAGAGAATCTCATTTTTCAGACACTGAAATGCTAATCCACTAATTAACAACATGATTTCTGTCTCTCCACAGTGTGCTGGGGCTAATTCATACAGATTCCCCATGCAGGAGAGCAAACTTCTATCTTGAAAGGGCCTTGGGTAGAAAGCTAAGGAAGTTAATGACATTCTCACTTTACCAGGAAGGTGAGGAAATTCTATGTAAGGCAATCAGTGACCAGGCAGCTCAGGGAGAGTGCTGCAGACACCACTAGGTACCACTACAGACTCTGATTTCCTAATGGCTAAGCAGTTTGTAGTACATTAAGTCAAGTAACCATTAAGTCTGCTTTAGATACAGAATATCTTCCTGAGTATTTCTTCCAAAACTCTATTAGTTAGAGACTGCTTATGCCCTGAAGGTTGAAAATTTATTATCCCTTCCAAGGCATGCATGTGTTTATTTATTGAGGTAGAGGAAATTAGTCTTTGTTTAGTCTTTACTATGAGAACTCATGGATCACTATAATTATCCAATTGATTTTTAAATTCTGCAGTGCTCTTGGCCTTGGTGATATCTTCCAGTTTTAAAAGGAGGCCTAAGTTATAATAAGTAGTATGTTTCTTTACATTTTTTATATTGTATTACCTGATAATTCAACAGAAAGCTTTTTTCTCATATGTCCTTGAGAACAAATTTAAGTAGATAAACCACTGGTTTTAAGCACATTCAGTTGTTTCCCGGAGGAAATGAACAACTGCTGCTGCCCAATTTATCTACTTGGTCATCTCATTGTGAATCTGTTACATGTTATGTTCAAGTATCACTCTGGACTGAAGAAGTGGTGATGGTACATGTCATATACCTATCCATGTGACTAACATGCCACAGGATTCTGATACTTTATCTTTTTGCACTTTTCTTTATAGAAATACCGTGAATGCTAATCTCTTTTGCACAACTCTTTTTTTCCATAATTCATCTGTCAGGTACAAGGCATCCACTTCATATTAGTTCTTTTACCGAAATATGCTGCAAATTATACTGACACTCTTTATTCTCCTACAGCAGTTAATGAACTTTAAATTCTGGCAAGAAAATGACCATCAGTTCTATTATCCGCACCTAAAACCAGTTTGTACAGCATTTCCCCGTATCTTTTTTGCATAGCCGTAATGTTAATAAATGAATCTTTGGGATTTAAACAACTGAGCTGCATTATTTTATGGATGCAAATATGCTAAGAAAGAATTCCTGAAGGCCAATATTTCTGATGAGGTTTATCTTCCTTTGTTCCCTTTACAGTAAATCAAGAGGATTAATCAGGCTGATCACATTCTTGATTGCTGTAATTTAGTTATATCCTGAGTTTCTGCACTAACTATAGATGAATCCTGGGAAGAGAAGACTATATTTAAAGTTCTGAGTATCCCAAGTAATGTATGAATTAAAGCCTTTTTATTTCATGTTTTCATATTAAGTTGATACGTGCCCATGGGCATTAACAGCAATATTTAATTTTTGGAAATATGCATGCTCATCTACAGACATAGAATTTGAAATGTCTGTTCCAAAGTACATGACAGCAGTGAAGCAAAGGCAGGAAAAATGTCAGAACAGCTCCATTCTACAGTGCTCAATTTCAATGAATATAAAATAGCAGTTAGTAAGAAATAGTCTTGTAATTATTTGCTTTGTTTAGTGTAAAAACATATTAGCTTGCCTTCTTTTCACCTTGATAAAATTCCTTCAAAGATTTCCCTTCATAGGAATGCTAATTCCTGTCCACAGCAATTGCATTTTAATTATTATGAATTGCTTCACTCCAGGAAACTTTCTTTTTAGGTTGTGTCAAGAAAGGTGCATAACCTTGACTATCAGAGAGTAAAGATCAAAATATTTCTGATGTACACACAGCTGTACCAGTGAGGATCAGCTACAACCAGGCTCTAATCCAGCTCCATTCTTTCCACAAAGAAAGGATTTAAGAGTTGCACATTCACCTCCTTCAAACCTCTGAAGGAAGTGTCAACTGTCAGAGATGTGGACATGATCAAGATTAGGGAGGATTTCTCCATCACCACTGTTCTGACATTTTAAATTGTTCTTTATTGTAAATGTGCAGGTTTCCAACTGACATCTCTTAAGCAGCACACACTACTGTAAGCATATCGACCTCTGGTCTTTGGTCTCACTTTTTATAACATTTTCAATCAAGTTAACAGGTTTACTTCTAAACTTCAAAGAAACTCAGTGCTCTTGCCTATTTATCTCCTCAGTTTCCAAGATGACGTTAACAGGAGCTAATTTCACTCCTCAAACACAACAAAACTTTTTTTTTTGTTGTTGTTGTTTTTGTTTGTTTGTTTTGGTTGGGGTTTTTTTGTTTGTTTTATTTTTTGCTTTCTCTAAAAATGAAACAGTAATGAAATATAAATAATAAAAACCCATAGGCACTATTATCCAGAATTGTTACACTTTCAGAAGCATTTAGATACTAGAATCTAATGGGTTTTGATTTAACATATATTGCCTTTCTTTACTAGAATGGATGAAACCCCATCAACCCACTCCAATGTAAGCATCATGCTTCATGCACTATTCTTTTCCTCAGCAGGAAATGTTAGAGAAATTAATTAGGCACAGACAAAATATGTGTAAGTGTTGGAAGGTATTTGCCCTCTGTAAGCAGCTTTTTAATACACATTTTTTATTCAGCACCACAACGGTTCAGTAATGCAAGACCACAGATTTTTAAGGATAATTGGACATTCACCAGTGAAATACAAATTCTTAACTCTCTTGAAGAAAAAGGAACTTTTTCATAGAACACCCTTAGTTCCTGACATGTATTCTGTTTATTTTGTCCTCTTCTCATCCTTTATTGATGAATTTTTTTTATGGCATCATTTATGGCAATTCTATGAAATTAAATAGAGAAGGAAGGAAATATGTAATGAAATGAGTAGCTATAGGACTGTAGAAAGAGGCCTTTGAAAGCACCAAAGAACATTGTGTGGGGCTGGTGGCAGGGAGAATATGTCTTGAATGTGAGCTTGCAGGAGGAAGCAGAAGGCTTCCTTGGGCACCCCCAATGTATTCGATCACCACACCTATCAGTGCCATCTGCCACTAAAGGGTAGAGGTAAAAGAAATCTGAACACTATGCTACTAATTGCAGGAATAGTACTAGAAATGTGACATTTAATGGAAGCACTTGGTGTTTAAGACTGGAGAGGTTTCCACCTTGACAGGGTGGGAACCAATCTCTTGCTCTCTTCTCCATGGCAAAAATTACAGGTGAACAGTCAAGCAGGCTGCCTTAGCAATTTTTCTGTGCTAACTCTGTGGCCCCTACAGTGCATGAGAACTAACAGAGTCCACATAAAATTAGCAGCAGAAATATTCCAGAAGGAAGAATCTGTGCATACAGTATTTGTTGCAGTCTCAATAGAATAGAACAGGATTCACATTAAACCAGAATACTCATTAACATTTTCATATGATGATAAGAAATTAATTTGCATCTCTGGATAATATTGCATGTCTTTATTAAGGTTACTCCATTGGAAATGTTAGCCTCTGAATTTGGTAACAGCACTGTGAGCAGTGTACATTCAAAGGCAGAAAAAGAAGATGAATTTTTTATCCTATTTCCCTTTTGAAAGATGGAGTACAAAACTAACACTAAAAGTGTCAGTTACAGGACAGTTGCAAATGTTAATGAAATACAACCAAATACTACCTGCAGAATAAATCAATATAAAAATTAGCAAGCAATAATTACAGTTCCAGTACACTCAAATCCACAGGGTAAAAAAAAAAAAAAATAAAAAAAAAATTAGAAAATACGTACACATGTACACAAATTACCATAATACTCCCAAAGCTCAGGTATTTTCCCTTAATATCCTCATTAAAGCAGGAAGGGAGAACAGAATATAGTGTGCAGAATCATTTTATCATTGTATTACCTTATTCTATGGTTTTTCTTCTCTTTCTTAAGAAAATGCATCCTTCTTCCAAATGAATTTTTCTATATAAATCTGAACAGAATTCCTTTCAGATGTGCACCATATGAATACAGTTTTAAATTTTACACATACAGAACAATGTACTTATATTTCTGACACCATCATCTTAAGTTCTGAGATACAAAATCTTGTTTACAGAACTATAAACCCCTGTTTCTTATAAGCATTATGGAGAGAAGAGAAACAATATTAACTCTGCTTTTTCTCTCTTTCCTTCTACTGGGAACTGCAAACCACCTCTTCAGCCTTCTAAACAACCATTCATTACTTAATTTTTCCCCTGCTGAGCATCCCATTCCCCAGGAATAATTTTATTTTGATTATCATTTTCTTGGATGTGTTTATCTATGACATTTTATAGGAGATTTCCAGTGATTAGAGTAACTTTTAAGTAATTCACACATATATAAAATATGTTTGGTGGATTGGATTTTTCCCTCATCTTTAGAATATGTAGAATATACCATTTTCCAAATATAAGCATGGGTTTCAATCTAGTTGTGCCAGTGATAGTTAGTTACCCATCATAACAATTTATTTCTGACAGTCTCCACTAAATCTTTTGCATATGCCCTAAGTGAAGAAAGTAGTTTACCAGGCAACTGACATCTATCTGGATCTTTCTATCCCTTCATTTTTTCATTGAGTAGCCAAACTTGTGCATTTTGATCTCTGCTTCTCTTTTAACAATTCAGAACACATAAAAAGCTTTGCTTCAGGGCATCAGTCCTGAAGTTAGAAGTCATTATTACAGCTTTTATGTTAAAATACAGCTCTGGTGGCTGCTTTTTAAAAGCCATGACAGCTATCAGGAACAGCTTCTCAGTGACCCTGCTCTAGCAGTGTGCTTCAGGAAAATTTTTTCCTGACTCCCAGGAAGGTAGCTCATCCATTCCCAGATTTTGCAGATGAAACTGTGTACATCCCTAGTCACTACCGGGCTGGACACTAGACAAATAGGAGGCAACAGGTTGAGAGGATCATCTCCTTCCAGGCATGCACATTGTTTGCAACAAGGACCATGGATGTTCTGCTGCTGCAAGTGACATTTTATGTGCTGCCACTTTTGCAAATTATGTTTGCACCAGTGTCTGCACCCAAAGTTTGACCTGCATTTTTTGATGAGCTCTCACACAGTATTGCCCAATTTCTTCTCCAGAAATCAGACACATTCATCCTTTCAATAACTTTGCAATGAGTATTTAAAATTGTGCTTATCTTAATTTTCCCTTTTATTGATTATCTGACTTTCAAATTAATGCACACATTAATTTAAAATTATGCATATTTATTCTATGTTTACTTTTCGATTTCTTCATACAACACCACAGAATACATATTTAATTTATAATAGATTGACTGAGGAATAATAAATTAATAAAAAAATCACATAATAGTATTCTATTTAAAATGGCTAATTCAAAATATAGCAAACATATAAGCAATCACAAATGTATAGAGCAAGTGTTTAATTTTGAGCACTGAATTTTCAGTTCTTTCAGTAACTTTTGGGTGAAAAGGGAATGATGAGTTACTGTGAAACAGTGCAAGCATCTCAGTTTGCTGACAAAGCACACGCTGCTAGTGGTGACCATTTCTCTACCATTTCTGAGCTTTTAGGACTAGGGAAAGGCAAGCTCTGAATTGTGGCTCTATTCTGATTTGCACTGGGAGCCAGAGAGACTTCTCTTGTGTCAGCAAAACACAAGGCCTTGGACACCACCAAACAGCAAAGATTTCCAATTATGGTAATGTTCAGAAAGCACGTCTTTCATACAAAGTCCACAATGGGAAAGTTATTTTTCTGATTTATGCTTTTTAAGATGAAAAGTGCAAAGTAAATCCTATTTCATTAGCATAGACTGAAAGTCTCAAATGCCAGAAGATAAAGAAACCATCTTCTTCCCCTTTCTTAAACCTTTCCCAATGCCATCTCTGCAAATGAGATCATGAAGATTTAGAAGTATTGCCTAAAGTAACAGGTAATATGAAATCCAGAATTTCTATCAGTACTTTTAATACCATTCTTCTGACCCGAATCAATATAAACATTTAAAGCTTCAAGGTATGAAAGGTGTTGCTAAATGTTGATACAAATGAGCACTGATTTGAAAATGTCATGTTATAAATTAGCTTGAAGTACCTGTACATGCAGTGACATAGTTCCTCATGGCTGTCATAATCCGGTTGTTTATAAATGTGTCATAGATACTGATGGTTACTGCAATCATGTAGCATAGCTGAGGGCAGTTTACTCACTTCTGGAGGATGCAATTTTTAGATAAGGAGGCAGACAGAGAAACTGGGCTGCATTCACTATTCTGCTAAACAGCTATGCTAGATAATTTAGGGATTTTCTTTTAGTATGTAGTAACTTGTGGGAAATCAAGTCTTATATTAAAAATAATCAATATCTTGTGTTCTGCTGAGCAATCTCTGAATTTTGCAGAGGACAGGGTGACTGATTAGTTTGTGCATGAAGTGAAAATAGATTATGCAGGCATTAATTTTTAAATGGTAGCTTGTCAATAATCTGTCTGAGGGTATGCACTGAAACTCATGGTATTCTAAAAGCAAAACTTTATGCTAACTGAATGCACACATGTATGTATATACATATACACGCAAACATAGCCTTGTCTAGCAATGCTATTTTTCTTCACTTTAATATGATGCTGATAATACTGATCTCTGTAAACACTCTAAAAGGAACCATGTTTTTATCCTCTTATTCACCTTAATTTCAGCTTGTTAACGGGTTTGAGAATGAAGTCTGATAACTCAGATGCTAGCACATAAATTGGTTGATATAAGTAAGATTTTAAAGACTTCTTGAATAAGAAAAAACAGATTTTGCTAAAATTAATAATTAAAGATGCCACTAAAGAAACAATGTTGTGCTTATTAGCTGAATTGTATAAAATTAAAGATAGTTATCTGCACAATGAGACATTCAATGACTGCACAGATAACTGCTCCAATGTTCTCCTGCACAATCCATTCAAAGATTTTTTTTAATCTCTCTTAGGTGTTTTCTACTATCAAATCTATGCAGTTTAAGGTTTTCAATAATGTATGCTGGAAACATTTTGGAAACATAAGGTCTAATTCTTCTAAGTGAAAAGGCCACATACAGAGAGGTGTTACTTCAAGAAGTTTGGTCCTTCATATGTTCAGAGGATTTGAATTTATACACATTCTTCTTACATATCTGCTGACAGCTTTTCTCCCTAAACAGAAACATTTCCTTAGAAAATGCGAGTATTCATTTTTCTGATACCTTTTTAATATTTAGACCAGTATTGGGTGGTTTGGTGTCAAATATATACCTTCCTCATACCTTCCTTATGTAACTCTAAGTAATTAAAACTTCCAAACCAAAAGGAAAATTGAGTAAAAGGGTTGGAAGGGAGAAGATCATCTGCAAGCAGTCCAGATATGAAGTGCTTAAGTATTTTGCATCAAAAGGAGTGTGACCAGCAGGCCAAAGGAGGTGATCCTGCCCTTCTACTCTGCTCTTGTGAGACCTCACTTGGAGTATTGTGTGCAGTTCTGGTGTCCTCAACATAAAAAGGACATGGAGCTGTTGGAACAAGTCCAGAGGAGGGCCACGAAGATGATCAGGGGACTGAAGCATCTCCCATACAAAGACAGGCTGAAAGAGTTGGGGCTGTTCAGCCTGGGGAAGAGAAGGCTGTGTGGAGACCTGATGGCAGCCTTCCAGTATCTGAAGGGGGCCTATAAGGATGCTGAGGATGGACTCTTCATTAGGGACTGTAGTGACAGGACAAGGGGTAACGGGTTCAAACTTAAAACAGGAGAGGTTTAGATTGGATATAAGAAAGAAATTCTTTCCTGTTAGGGTGGT
>NDXB01000276.1:32756-45456 GCA_002631895.1 Agapornis roseicollis
ATAATTAAAATTTTTTTTTTTTTTTTTTTGCAAATAGAGCCATGCACAATATTCATTCACAGTAAACTTCAGTGAGGTCAAACTTATGTGATATCAGAGACCTATTTGACCAAGTCTGTCCTGAGGTTTCAATTCAAGGACAGGAAAAATGTTATTATTAGTAAAGTTGTAATGTTTATACTGAATTTTCTAAAGAAAAAAATCAACGCCAATTTTTGTGTTTGAATTCTGAGGCATAATCTGCTGGATTGCGAAAAGGGCTTTCCCCAGGCCAGGGAAGAGGCTGATTTCTACCCCAGACCTCAGCTTGATGGCAAAGACATTTAAAGGGTACATCAGATCTGAGGAATTTGCAAGGGGAAGGTGGAAAACTGTCACTGTTGCTACATGGCTGCCAAAGGATCCATTTCAGCAAGCACTGAAAAGTTCCAAAGAAACTGGAAAAAATCTTGATTTCAGTCTTGACAAGACCAAATTTCTTTTCAAAATGAAATTTCCAGCTATTCAGTTTTAAGTTAGTCTATTTTACTCAAAACAGCTCTGTTTTCCTTCCCACAGTTCTGATGCTGATACATCTCAGTTGGACCTTTGGTAGCCAGGAAAGGAAAGACGAGCAAACCCAACATGGAAAAAGTTGAGTTCTGATGGAGAGCTACTTGCCATAGTTCTCCATCAGAATAGTGAGCACTCAAATATTTTTACCGTGTCTTCAGGCAGTCATCAGATGGACTGTTCCCTACCAGTAATTTTGCAGCTGAAAAAAAGTGTGAAAAGCTGATGTGAGAAACCAATGTCTTTTAAGCAACACAATAGCTCCAGGAGCTGCCTACTATAATGCCTTAAATATGCAACAAAAAAAAGAGCCTGTTAACCAATGAAGGAAAGAATTGGAGATTGTCCCAATTTTGTGTGAATATACACATCATTTAGCCTATTTTGTCATGTCATTGAGTAAAAGTTTATGACCCTCCAAGTTTTATTTTTTCAGAGCCCAATTTAAAAAGGGCTGTGATATTCAGGTGGTTTGATCTAGAAAACAAACAGTCTCTGCTGCTGACAGATAGCAAATGACCCACCAGATGCTTGGATCTCCTGCTACAGAGCTCAGCCATGATTTTAAAGTGAAGAATTAAAATCTCTTCCCTTCAGAAGCTAAGAAATGCCTCATTAGTGCTATAAAGAAAGAATTGAAAGCATATCACTCTATAAATAGTACTCTACGTCCCTCATTAGCTCAAGTCATTAATAGGCTTTAGGAAGGAACGACTTGCTAGATTGATAGATATAGCTTTTATGTCCACAGAACCTGATGATGTGGGTTGTTAGTAAACAACCCCATTTTTCATCTGGCCTCAGCTTCTCCTAGACTCCCTGCCAAAAGACAAAAAGGTTTAATTTTGGTTTGGTTTGGGGGTTTTTTAGTGAATATAGACTCCTAACTAACTAAAAGTGAGATTATTGAACAGAACAAAATCAGCTGTTTTCATGTTTATATTTTTTTCATTTATGAAAAACATTATCTATTAAATGGTTCTATTCTGGTGGTATTTGTGCCCAAATAGGTACTTTCAAGATTTTGTCCCAAGTCTTAAGCTAAAATTGCCTTGAAAAATATTAAGTTCAAATTTCAGGAAGATTACACTCTTAAAACTAAATTCTTAACTCACAATGAAATTACTATCTTTGCATCCCTAACAAATCTTTCCCTTTCAGAGAAAATCATGGTGGATCAGCTACATGTAATGCATTATTTTAGTGCCAGTGCTTCCAGATTATTTAACATCCTACTTCAGGACACTCCTTTGCAAGGATAATTATGATATTAAATATTACTTGTTTATTTAATTGGGAGTGGGGAGAGGTGTGGTCTCTCAGTAACTATAAATGTAGCCTAGTCTAAAATAATATTCTTAGTTTCTTTACAAGAGTGCCATTCAACTATTAAGCCCTGCCCAAGTGAGTATTTTTATGAATGATATGTAGATTTCATCCACAGTGAGATATAAAAAGGGTGTATCCCCTTTTTCTCCACAAAAAGGGTATCTCTACCACAACGTACAACAGATCATTATATTGCTTATAAAATGATGCATAAAGACCTTGCTTTCCCAAGTTAGATGGTTTCTTGAAAAAAAGTCTGAAAGCAATTAAAAATTATTAATATATTTTTAAAGGCTTTTTATGTCAAAATTTTTATTTAACTGTGAATTTGAATGCAAAAGAAATATTTTTCATTTCAAGCCTCATAAATTAAGTCTGATGCACTCAGGATTTACTAAATCAGGAAGGAAATAAATACTGTGGAAATTTCAGATAAGATGGTTGATATTACTCCACTAACATCAGTGAAAAGCATCTCTCTTCTTTTAAGCACAACGTAAAAATAACCTTGTGAACCTAAAGTGTATGTGCACTTCTGCTGTTAATAGCATAGATTTTGGCATGCTGTTTTGTTTATGCCTATTATTAGGCAAAGGTTAACAAAGACGTGACCTTCTGCAAGCTGCTTGGGAAAAGCACGGTTTAAGCATTTTAAAGGTTAGGGTTTAATTTCATGTATCAACAGAAATATTTTAGGAATGTGTCCCTCAGCTCTTGTAGTATGGGCTGTGTGCCATTAAAAAATCACATCACAGATGAAAAGGCTCCAATCAACTGATACACATATTCTATGCTGCATTTATTATATTTGGATGGCTTTTCAATTTCATTTATTCTGATTCAAATATGAAGTATTAATTTATATCTTACTTGAAGTCAGTGGGAGTTTGGCCAGGCTAACAGTGGAGCTGAGATAATTAAGAACTTTGGGATTTGGCCTGAGTTGAGATTACATGGATCAAATCCATGAAAGGACAAGTCCCCTACTTAGCTCTTTCTGAGCCAGAAATAGGTAGTTTGGTACATATTGCCTTTTTTTTTTTGGTAGTTGGTTTTGTGTTTTTTTTTTTTTTTTTTTTTTTCTTTGGTTTTTTTTTTGTTTTTTTTTTTTGTTTTGTTTTTTTTTGTTTTTTTTTTTTTTTTCCTTTGGTTTGTTTTTTGTTTGTTTGTTTGGTTTGGTTTGTTTTGGTTTTTTTTTTTTTATGTCAAAGCCCAGGTTCTAGAGAAATCCAGAAAGATAAAGGCAGAGACTGAAGTATTTTCCACTGAACTTCAGTGAGCCTTAAGACTATGAGACAGTAAGATGCACTCTCTACATTTAACAGCATTCATAAAGATAGCAGAGCATTTCCTAGCCATACCTTTCATTTCTCTGAGTCTTACTGATCCATACAGCTTTAAGAGGTAGCCCAGAATAGCTGGTTTCCAATGACTTCTTTGAAAATCTTCCCATTATTTTGTGAGAATGAACAATTTACGACATTTGAATTTAAAAGATTTCTTGAGCCCCATTTTCATTTATCTATGGAAAGATGATCTAAAGTTCAAAAACCTGAATAAGCAACTAATGTTTTTCACAGGAGAAATGGTGGAACCACTTAGCCATAGAGTATCCATAAGTAAACTCCAAACTGCAGTTTGTTTCTGTATTGTATTATACTAACAGACATTTGGTCAGTGACTTATAGCCAGCAAATACTGCTTCAGAGCATGCTTACCATCCATAATTATTTTTATAAAATACAGAGGATTTACTAGATGGGCACATTTGTTTTCTCTC
The DNA here is from genome assembly GCA_002631895.1 of Agapornis roseicollis. Classification (NCBI taxonomy): domain Eukaryota; kingdom Metazoa; phylum Chordata; class Aves; order Psittaciformes; family Psittacidae; genus Agapornis; species Agapornis roseicollis. The sequence goes on from NDXB01000276.1 coordinate 36,418, forward strand.
TTTGATTAAATGTCCATGCTGGCATAATCATTCAACAGAGATTTTAACCAAATAACTTGAAACCCAAAGTACTTGTAAACTTGAAAATATTTGAGATTTGACATTTTAGCAGGTAAAAATTGCCTTCCCAAAGTTAGCAGAACACATAACTTATGCAGCTCTTAATTTCCAAAGACTTCTTTTTTCTAATATATCAATCTTGTTACCACAGGAAGTCAGTAAATATAAAGAAATAGTTCATGTAGGACAATAAAATTTTTGACATAAAATACATTTTTATATTTATCAGCAAATATTGAAACCTACACATTAGGGTCTAGTGTTACCAATTTACATTACTGTAAATTCACTGACTTGAGAAATAACTCCACAGTTTTCAACAGCATAATGAAGAGAAAGTGGGACACTGACATTTTCTGCTTTACTTTTATTTCTTCTTTAACTATTATATGCATAATTTGTATGAAAATATACAAGAATATCAGCAGATAAATAAGCTAAGTCAGATGCAAAGGCTGCTAATCTAAATGTGTTAATCAAAACCCCATTGTACGAAGTCGACTCCAGAAAGCATGACTTCAAGGAAGGTTGCTTGAAAGTAAGCGGAGTAGAACTTCAACTAATGTGAAAGTAAGCTGAGGAGGTGCCTGCTGTTACAGTGACTGAGAAAAGAGTAATGCCACCACATACCAAATTAAGATACCATTCAAGAAATCCATGATACAGTCTCAGACTGTATCTGCAAAACTATCTGCAAGGTGCAAAAGCAACCAAACTGAAAACAGAGACAGATATAGCTTAGTCTCTGCCAATAGCCAGTAGCAGATTGCTAGGTATGAATACAAAACCAAGTTAAGTGGATAGCAATACTTCCTTGTGATACTTTTATAAATTCATGTGAAAGGTTTCATTCATAGGTAGGTTTAGGACTTTCTGCATCAGAATCCTGGGGTGTTTTTTTTCTGCATTTTAATTGTGTTTTGGTTTTGTTTTTGTTTTGCTTTGCTTTTGTTTTTGTTGTTTTGTTTTGTTTTTTTTTTTTTCCTTTTTTCCTGGTTCTGTTTCGCGGTCTGTAGGGTCTTTCTTTATTTAGTAATTATTTATACAGACCATTATTCATTGTTGTTCTTTGATCTGGATGACTCCCAAATATGTCTTTTTGGAGGAAAGACCAGAATTCCATGCACACTATTGACAAAGTACTGGGTTCACCTTGGATTTGTTAAGTAGCCTAATGGTATTTTGATCCTTATTCCTCTAATAATTATTCTGAATATTTCAATTACTTTTCTGACAATGATTGAGCACAGAGCTGACACATTTCATGGAATTACCTAACATAATCCAAGATCTCATTCCAGAATATAAGCAGTAAGCTTTCAGTCCTTTATTGTATTAGTCAAGTTAAACGGTTTTTTATCATGTGCTTTATTTTACTTTTGCTTACATTGAATTCCACCTGCAGCTTAATTATCCTGTCATTCATTCTCAGCAGTTTTGTCTGCAATCCTTGTCCAAAATTTTTACTACTCACAGCCCCTTAATATTGTGTTCAAAATTAATTTCAATATTGTTGCTTGTCAAACACCACAATTGCATAAAAATGGTAGAGCTCATAGCAGTCTTCCAGTATCTGAAGGGGGCCTGTAGGGATGCTGGGGAGGGACTATTCATTAGGGACTGTAGTGACAGGACAAGGGGTAAAGGGTTCAAACTTAAATAGGGGAGGTTTAGATTGGATATAAGGAAGATATTCTTTCCTGTTAGGGTGATGAGATGCTGGTATGGGTTGCCCAAGGATATTGTGAGTGCTCCATCCCTGGCAGTGTTTAAGGTCAGGTTGGACAAAGCCTTGGGTGTCATGGTTTAGTGTGAGGTGTCCCTGCTTGTGGCAGGGGGGTTGGAACTAGATGATCTTAAGGTCCTTTCCAGCTATCCTGGATTCAGCAATAGCAGTCAGTTTTTCTCCTCCTTAGTAACTGGTGCAGCTGTGTTTTGACTCAACTTGGGAACAAAACTGATAACAGGAATGTTTTTAGTTACTGCTCAAATGTTTTGGTCTGACCAAGGACTTTGTGAGTCTCATGCTCTGCCAGGGAGGAGGGGAGGCTGGGAGGAAGCAGGGACAGGACACCTGACCCAAACTGACCAAAGAGGTATTCCATACCATAGCACGTCATACCCAGGATGTAACGGGGAGTTACCCTGAAGGGCTATTTCTCTTGGGGTGGTTGGAGGAGTTGGTCAGTCAGCACTCGGTTGGGTTGGGGTGTCGTGAGTTACCTGTCGGTGGTTGGTGTGGTGTCGTGAGTTATCTGTTGGTGGTTGGTGAGATGCTGTATTCTTTTCCCTTGTTATTTCCTTTATCATTATTATTATTGGTGGTAGCAGTAGTGATTTGTGTTATACCTTAGTTACTAAAATGTTCTTATCTCAACCTGTGGGAAATACATTGTTTTGATTCTCCTCCCCATCCCTCTGGAAGCAGGGGAGGGCAAGAAAGGGGGGTTGAGTGAATGAATGAGATGCGTGGCTGGGTTTAAACCATGACACCAGCCCTAACTATTCTATGATTCTATGATTCTATATGAGCGGCAAAGTTAGACTCATGCTTTAGAGAGCATAGGGAGCAATTCTGTATAGATACAGAATGCTTCCTGCTTACCTATTTTTTATGAAAGAATAGAAATTCTCGATATGACCAATGTAATTATGTGATATTAGATAATTATATTTTTCCTTTTATAAGAAAAATAGTCAAACAATTTTATGAACTATCAACCATATAGGTGAGTATAAAATAAAAAATTTGATAGCAAATTATATTGACAGGTCCTAAAATAAAAATTACTCATGAAGAACCACTTCAAATCATTTTATAATGGCATAATTCAGTTCTAGTTTTGGCATATACTAAAAGTTGCACTTCTTTCAGATAAATGTATTTTATCCACTGATGGGTAACTGTCTTGATAGCAAAATAATTCCAGTCTGCAGGAAACTATATAGAATTAGATAAATGTGTCTTGTTAGAAAAAGACAAAGAAAACAAATGCAGAAGAATATTAGCATAACTTTGGTTTTAAGGCTACAATGACTATTTTCTCAATTTTACTTGAAAAAAAAAAATATTTATTTTTATTCAGTGGTAGTCCCTGACATTTGACAGTATCTGCTAGCAATGGAAAATCAAAATTTGAAGTTTCAGCTACAGGGACTTATCTTAAATAATGGATCTACCCAAGCAAATCTTTCCTTTACTGGGAGTTTCACTAGCAGATGGTCTTTGTCCAGAATGAAAGCTAATGAAGTAAGAAACATATTTGCTAATAATCTTCCACAAATTTTTGTATTTATACCCCACCTTCTAGACTTATTAAATTTTCGGATGTGCTCTTTCCTATCTGTTCATCATGAAAACAAAGCAATGCAAAGAAAACATTGTCATTCATGCCTGACAATATTTTTACAACGTTTTTCTATGATCTTTGCCTGACTATTAAACAACTACACAGATTATACATAAATATCAGGTTTAAACAGACTGATGATTACGCCAGTATTTTCATATACTTAGATAAATAGCACAATTGACCTACAACTTACTGCTTGAAGTTGATGTGTGACTTGGTCACAGTGTGTTTGGAATAAAGTGGGATTTAGATTTTGGAAAGGGTAATGATTTCCTGATAAGGTAAAGGGGGAAATTTCTCCTGTTACAAGTATACTTAACAGAACAGGGTATTAACTCAATGCACAAATGCTTGAAGGACTGGAGAAACAAGCAGAATAATGCTGAGAAAGACTCAAATGAGAACAGCATTATTTTCATTTTAATGTTTTTTACCAAGAAAAAAAAAGTTGTAATAAACAGCATTCATGTTGAGCAAAATACTCTGGGCTGATAATCTCCTGCAGGCTTGCCTCCAGGGTCCCTGTTGTTCATATTGGGCATATGAATCAAAACAAGCTCCTGCTTTCCTCTCATTCATGATAAATGAAAACAGTACAGACACACAATCATATCTATGCATATGTGTTAAACGTCAAGTTATGCTCATTTCTGAAGTATCATCAGGCCAAATAAAAGTCTTCATAAATGTTCATGCTCCATTTACTGGCATTTTTCTCAGAAAAGCATCAACCTAATTTACTGTAGATGTAAATTTGGGAACAGCTCTTCAGGCTAAAAAGTAATCTGAAGTTCATAATAAAATTTTAAGTAAAATTATGTAATTAAAGCTACACTGAGAACATGAAACAAATATATGCATAAATCTCAATGTATGTGATTAGATTCTATGTCCGTTTCCCAGTAGACATATGAGTTACCAAAATAAAATGTAAATGCTGTCTTTCTGGATGAGGGAGAGAATTAAATCTTCATAGTTGGATTTACAAGAGATGCACTGAAATCAGTCTCTTTAAAAGACGTTTTAAGGACATAAACAAGTGTTGTATATACCCAGGGCAAAATTAAACATAAAAATGTATTGCCTCTGAAGCAGAACAAAATAGTTTCTTGCAGTGAACAATATTGCAGAGTCGCAGCATGGGTTTTGAATTCTATTTCAGTGAAGAGGCTCTAAAAAGAAAAACACATTAATAATAAGCTTCTGTCTGTGATAATGGAAGTTTTGAAATTTTTTATTTTAGTGTGCCATGTAAGTGAGGAAAATCTTCATGTGGTTTTGGAGGTTTTTTTGTTTGGGTTTTTGTATTGTTTTTTCTTAGTGCAAAGCAATATCCCATTCTCTATACTGCTGGTGACCATGTTGTGATTTTATTTCACTTTGTAGGCAGATAGCTACAAAAAAAGATAGGAACTTCCTCATCCAGAAATATTTCTCTTTTCCTATCTTCTCCTATCTTGTTCTCCTTTCCCCCCACCTTGACAACATGACAGTACAGAACTGCAGCTCATTTCCATAAAACCTAGTTGTAGTTTAACCCAACTAAGAATCATGCAGCCACTTGCTCACTCTCCTCCCCTCACTCTCCTCACCCTCCTCACCCTCAGTGGAATGGGGAGGAGACTTGGAAAAACCTAAACCCCACAGTTTGAGATAAGAAGAGTTTAATAATAATAAGAAAGTAAATTTTAAGCAAGAAGAAGAAGGAGAGAGAAAGGAAAAAAGAAAAAACAAGAAAGACAAGTGATGCACAACACATCTGCTCACCACTCACTAACTGATGCCTAGCCCAAGCTGAGCAGCAATCATAGAATCATTAGAATAGTTAGGGTTGGAAAGGACCTTAAAAGCCTATAGGGATGCTGGGGAGGGGCTTTTCATTAGGGACTGTAGTGACAGGACAAGGGGTCAAACATAAATAGGAGAGGTTTAGATTGGATATAAGGAAGAAATTCTTTACTGTTAGGGTGGTGAGGCACTGGAATGGGTTGCCCAGGGAGGTTGTGAGTGCTCCATCCCTGGCAGTGTTCAAGGTCAGGTTGGATGAAGCCTTGGGTGACATGGTTTAGTGTGAGGTGTCCCTGCTTATGGCAAGGGGGTTGGAACTAGATGATTTTAAGGTCCTTTCCAACCCTAACTATTCTATGATTCTATGATTCTATGACCATCTAGTTGGGATGGTCAGGGATGGAGCACTCACAACCTCCCTGGGCAATCCATTCCAGCATCTCACCACCCTAACAGGAAAGAATTTCTTCCTTATATCCAATCTAAACCTCTTATGTTTAAGTTTGACCCCATTACCCCTTGTGCTGTCACTACAGTCCTTAATGAAGAGCCCCTCCCCAGCATCCCTATAGGCCCCCATTGATCTGTCCTGAATAATTTCCCCCAGGTTTCTATACCAAGCATGACATGCTGTGGTATGGAATAACCCCCCTGGGTAGTTTGGGTCAGCTGTCCTGTCTCTGCTCCTTCTTGACTTCCTCTGCCCCTCCTCACTGGGTACAGCATGAGAGACTGTAAAATCCTTCTTTGCACTATTGAGCAACAACTACAACATCAGTGTGTTATCAGCATTATTCTCAGACTAAATCTAAAATACAGCACTGTACCAGCTGCTAGGAATAAAATTAACTTAATCTCAGCCAAAACCATGACAAACCTTGTAATTATTTGCCTTTTATTTTACTGTTGGCTATACACGCCTGTTAAACTCTTTCTCCACCTGTGCACTTCCAGTGAGTGACTGAGACAGCATTTTCCCCCTCTGAATGGGTAGAATCATTAGCTTTTGTATGAACTCACATATAGGTGAGTTATTTGGGAATGAATAAAGCCACTGAGTTTATAACCCCAAATATTATCATCTTGCAACAGCACATGGGAAACAGTCAAACCAGAATTCAAACCAGTTATGGTAGCACCAAAGATAAATGGCTCAAGTAAGGAATTTATTTTACATGTTAATTAATGGCAGTTTGTCTCGTATGCAAATAATGAAGAAGAAAATTTGGAATATACAGAAAAAGAGCTGAATACACATAATGATCACAGAACTTCACATTGTGATATGTTATCCTGATGTTCTACAGCAGATGTATTATATTTAATATCTTCAAAACAGAAGACTGGATGCAGCTTTGTATGTTCTGAGGTGCCCATAGGAAATCATTGTATTTTTCCATAATTTTTTTCCTTTTCAAAACCTTGGATGACTGTTTTACTTTTATATGCACATCTCAACTACAACAATTTTTGCTTTTTTATAGTCAATGTAACTACTTTGAGAAGTGTCATATTCAGTGTTCTTTCACTGACGAAAATTTGAATTTTAATTCTTTTGAAGAATGATATAATGGATCCAATAAGAAGAATAATAAGCACTCTGTGCTTAAACTTGCTTTCCTCTCAAACAAAAGGAGGTCTTAATTTAAACTTCAAGGTCTAATTTAAACTGGGTATTGTTTGTTAATTTTATTTTGATATGGTTTTGTTTTTTCTAGATGTCTTTTCAACAGTTTAAATTCTGGTTTTGTATTTGGCTACTTAAATATTTTTCATCCACATTCTCTCTACATACTGTACAGATTTCCCTCAAGAATACTTATATTTACCAGTGGGAAATAACTGCTGAACAGCAGCTTCCTTTGTGCTAAGCTAATTTAGGGAGGTATTCACCTTGCCCTCAACTTTGTTAAACCAACTAGTTGTTGGAGGTTTTGACCTTTTCTTTCTAATATAAAAATAAAAATGTCAATGCAGCAGTAGGGAACAGATTAGAAAACTGCCCTTCCTAAGAGAGAGAGAGAATGACGAAGACCTAAGAGAGGAGATGCATATTAATTCTCCATTTTCTTCCTCTTTCTACTTATGGCTGGGTAAGAGAGAATTATAAACTCATTGCATTGTCTCTCGAGTGTTTATCAGTCACATGGAAGAATACATCAAATTCTTGTACTAGATGATTTCAAAGCATTGTACATTGTACAAATGAATTAAATTCAATAAGGTCCCTGAAGAATAGCTTCTAGGACTTCTGAGGCACTTTGGATTCATTCCCTAGTTTAGGGTTTTTTTTGGTAAATGGGGGAGAGTCATGCTAAATTAGAGTTGTGAGTCATTAACATGGGACAGGAAAAAGCAAAGGCAAAAAAAGACCAGAAATGGGAATGAATTTTAATTTTAGAAACAGTGTGGAAAAGCCAATGGACAAAACTGAGAAGAGATTTCAACTGTGGTCTTGAAGAGAGATTTAGAGTGCACTGAAACAGTAGCAACCCTGAATTATTACACCAGATTTCTTTCAGGAGAGGTGAAATCTGGGTTACAAGGAATAAACAGCATCTTAACATGGGAATGAAAGGAATGACTTTCAGAGGCTGCAACAGAGGTGAGCCTCAGAGATCATAGAAGAATTCCCCCACAGGGCTGACTGTCAGCCTCCTCAGTAATATGAGAATTAACAATCTGTAACTTTGCATCTTTTTTGTGGTCTATTCTTATTGCCAGGTTGTATGTGAGGATTCCCTCAAACTGGTGAGATAGTGACTTCAGTCTAGTCCCAAATTAGAATGAATTTTACACAATATATTTTCAATAGAAGACTCTTACATTTAAAGTTTTATTTTGCATTAATTAATCCATTAGTTCAGGAGTTATGCTTGATGAAAAACTGGATAAAGACTCCTTATGCCCAAGAAGAACAAGATCTAGCCTAATTCATGACAGTTTGTGAAGGGTCTATTTGCCTCACAAAACTCCTGAAATATTTTATCCATGGTCTGTTTTCAAAGTCCAGACATCTGCAAGACAAGCAGGAGACAGAAGCCCATGCCATTTAGAAATAAACTACTTGTGTCCTAGAACATGTTGTGTCAGAAACTTGTTTACAAACTTTCTGCTATCTCCTCACAAGTATTTTGCTCCATAAGTGCATCTGGAAATTCAGCTGTTTCCAGGCATTTTTTTTTTTTTGGAGCTTATATTCATTGCCAGTATAAAGAAAACTTACATAGCTTATTACCCCTGTATGATAAATCTAGCCAAAGAGTTCATTTGTCAAGCAGAAATATATGAAATACACGAATGAAGGACCAGTTTTATTGTAGTTCATATTACAAGAAGGTCTGTATGTACCAAGCACCCAATAGTCAAAGTACTTCATATTTGTCAGAAGAAAAGCAAAAGAAATAACTTTTTAAAAGCTGAAGATTTAAGACAGTATCACTAGATCATACACATATATAGGAAATGCCCAGCTGAGCTGGAAAGTTGTAGGTTTTCCAGTTCAACACTTTGTTGTCCAACATGATAAGCATTTTAAACATATTGCAAGGTTTCTCCAATAAAATACTGCATTTTTATAGAGGAAACCTAATACCATTTAAAAAATGAGTTTGTTTTTCTTAAGTTTATTAATAGCAATCTTTCTTCAAAAGTAATTTGGTTCTCTTAGATTCTCAATATTCTTTGTTTAAAAGCCACGTGTCCAAGTATTGCAGTGCCCTGGACTCTCACCATTTGCAATAAACTCTGCAACTGCCAGTGTGAGTGAAACACACACCCCCCCTCCCCCCCCCCCCCCCCCACCCCCCCCCCACCTCTCTCAACACAAAAACTTTAT
>NDXB01000276.1:50485-72982 GCA_002631895.1 Agapornis roseicollis
TTTTTTTTTTTTTTTTTTTTTTTTGGTATTTTTAAGTGTGTGAAAATATTATTGATGTTTGTGTTTGTTGTTTTAAAGAATGTGGCAGGTAGAGAGAGAGCTGGGATAGTGCCAAGTGCCTTCCTCTGTTAATTTCCTAGGGTTTCTTCAGGTATAATGAGTGTTAGTCCAAAGTTTCTGTCAACTCCAGCACTCCCCTGAGTGAATCCTAACAAAGTAAAAAAAGCCTTGCTCCTTTAACTGCTGATACTGTTACGCATTAAGGATGTTCAAGAGTTTAGTAAGGGAGACAAAGGACAGAATTTGTAAGGAAAAGTTAGAACATTAATAAATGCATTAAATAGCATTTGTTACTATTTAATCCACAAAAAGGAGCCAGGAAATGTTGATCAGCACTGAGCATGATTGTATGTAATGCTCAATTACCAGAGTAGTCCCTGGAACTCATCTGGAACTCCAAGAGCTGTTCCAGTCACTGCCAGGCATGGAGCATGCAGCTCTGGGACCAGCGTTTCCACTGGCTGCTTAGCTCTGGTCATGCTGTTTTAGGGAGTTAGCTACAGATTTAGCATAGACACAAATAATTCTGTTGCAGCTGGCTTTAAGTCAAGAGAACATCCACAGACATATTTAATTTTCTAGTCTAAGTTTAGATGAAGAGTTTCTGTATGGCTCTGTGTAAGACAATATGGCTCAGTCTGGTTTAACAAAATGAATGAACTTTGATAACAGGAGAAATGTTTCTTTTCAAATAAGAGGAAAGGATCATCCAGTTAAATATTAAATGAATATTAAAGTGAAACAGCTCCCTTCTGTGTGTAAAATGGAGTATTGATAATGTGGATCTCAGACCTCTATAAAGCTACAATTCACTATAGACTTCAGCTATTGAGCAAATGGCAATTTAAGTACTAGGCAGCAAAATATTACAGCTGCTTCAGTACGCCTCTAGGAGATGCTATACTTACAGCAAGTCAAATATAAAAAAAATGGAAGGTAAAACCAAATCAAACCCCAGGAAATAAAGTTTTTCTGCAAAAATTAGGCAGACTTCTATGGCACTAGCCAAATATTCTATGTGGTATCACTTTGATAGGGATATGCAAATACTGTGAGATTATACCCATATGAAGAGCAAGGACAGATGTCCCCAAATGGATCAAACTGCTGAAAGAAAGTTTACTGAACCAACAGTCATTAGCTCCTAGCTGAATGTGAACAAATTTTCATGAAGCTGATGTTTTTAGAAATGTCCTCCAGAGCTCAACCAGCAAACTCTGGATGTGGCTCTGCAATGAATATAATCCCAAAGGATCTCTTAGATGCTTTTATAAACTAGATGCTTGTTTGTTTTTTTTTTTTTTTTTTTTTTTTTTTTTTTTTTTTTTTTTTTTTTTTTTTTTTTTTTTTTTTTTTTTTTTTTTTTTTTTTTTTTTTTTTTTTTTTTAATTTCTTTTATTTTTTATTTAAGGCTGAGAATTCTATAAAACAGAAAGACATTATGAATACTGATTGGTGGGAAAAAAGGAATTCCTTTGTATTTACTGTTAATATGGTTCCTACTGTGATACTGATAATAAAGGAAGTAAGATAATCCATTTATAAATTACTAAATCCCTTTATAGATTTTCCTGACAGTTTTTTATCTATAGGAAGCATTTGTTCCTTTTTTTTTTTTTTCACTTCCTCAGATGAACCCAATATCATTTTCANATAAAGGAAGTAAGATAATCCATTTATAAATTACTAAATCCCTTTATAGATTTTCCTGACAGTTTTTTATCTATAGGAAGCATTTGTTCCTTTTTTTTTTTCACTTCCTCAGATGAACCCAATATCATTTTCAGAATTAACAATTATTTAAAAATAATATCCTCAAATAAGGCCTCATATTTTCATGTGCCAACTGTCAGCACATCCCAGCAAGGATTAAATGGGTTATTGCACATTGATTAAAAATTTCCACTTATTCTGAATTAGTCATAAAATTATGCATTTAAGCAACTAGTTTCATTTATGTTATACATAATAACATTACACAAGAGTACAAGCTACATCTACAGAATAGAAATACCTCAGCATTAATAATGTTTGAACGTAACAATATCATCACATCTCATCCTTGCCATAGATAGGAGTATTGAGATTGTTTTCTTTCATTACATGCTGAGTAAGACCACATTTTCTGGTTCTTGAACAGCTGTTTAACTGGCTCACCATACTGTTTTAAAGAGAATGAGCTTTTTGCAAAAACTGATGTCAGAAAGTTTTTCTTGTTTCTTGATTTAACACCACTACAGTAGTGCTGATTATTCTGAAATGTGTAAATACATGGAGAAACTCAAGCCACTGAAAGGGCATCAAGTACCCTACTTCAGCTATTTAAAGCTTTTAGCTTTGGCAGTCACTAGCTATGTATCATTCAAATTTACTTCTTAATATCCACAAAACTAGACAGTGGTTTTGAAGACTTTAGGAACAAAAATGTAGTCTTAGGCAAAATAGGTCTGGAAAAGCAAAATTAAACAAAAGAAGATTCTTCAAATCGGATTCAGAGGTAACAGACTAAGAGCCAAAAGGTAATTTTTCATTAGAAACCTCTACTGTCTTGTTGACAGAATCACAGAAAATAAAGCTAACAATGACTTCAAGAGGTTATATAGGCTGAAATTCAGTACTTTAAAGGATAAAAATACTACCAAGCATGTTGTCTTTAAATTGTCTCCACCAATGTTTGACTGTTCTTTTCCTAACTTCATTATCCCTGGCTGCAGATTAAGCTCATTACTCTTATTCACGTAAGAGAAGTTGGGTTTTAATACATTTTGCAGCTTATTACACATTTGATGACTGTTCCCATATCTTCCTTTAGTCTTCCCTTGCCTAAGCTATCTCAGCTCTTTCAATCTTTCCTTAAAGGTCATGTTTTCTAGATGTCTAATTATTTTATTATGTATTTTCTTTCTTTATATTTCATTAAAAATGTGAATACACCTTTTCATTATAGAAAATTATTTCTATTCTTCTGTCAGCTTGCTTCAGGGAGAAGAGATGTAGTAATTCTTCACCTGCTCTATTCATTTCCCTTACTATTATCTTGTACTTTTTTCATTATTTTAGATTTATTCTGTTATAATTGCTTTTGATTCTGTTTTAACCTCTGCTGTCTTTAACAGCCATCCATGGATGACTGGGTCTCATTTAAAGTTTCTTTTTCTATTAAAATAATCTGAGTGGTAAGCAGTTTAGTGTGCCTGATATACAATAGCTTTCACAACTTGGGAAATAAATTTGAAGAGGTCCTTTCTATCACTGGGGAAGGAGAGTGTCAGAGAACTGAAAGTCTTGAAGATGTATATTTTGTATCATTTTGTTCCTCTTCACACTTATGTTGTTGCAGAATTAGCATTTTGGATACCTAATAGGGAGTAAGGCTTAGAGAAACTTGAACGAAAGGCAAGTAGAAATCATGTGTAGTCTGAAATAAACAGGACTTTAAAAGAGAGAGACCTGTGAATTCAAGCATTTTCTTCTCCTCAGGAACATTTAGATATTGAAGATCTCATCCTGAATCTAAAAACCTTTAGGAAACAAATCTTTCAACATATTCCTTTTTTTCCTATGCCAACAAGTTAATAGTCCACTGAGGAGTAAGGTGGCAGTAACTTTGGTTCAGAGAAAAAAGACAGAAAAAAGACTTGAAGCTTCAGGACCTAAATTGCTGCAGCCTGGCACAGCATAGCTGTTGTGAGTAATGAGTAACATTCTGTTATAGGTTGGGTTACATGTTATTGAAACTCCCCATCCAAGCTAAATGGCAGGGTGGTGAATGCAGTAGATGTCACAAGATGTACCATGCTGACCTAGGACCACACTGGTAATTTTTTGTAATTGTAACCTTGTCATTTATGAATTGACATAAAAGTATGACATTATAAATATCACTTTTATGCATAAGAGTGACACTGAACTACTTTAACTGCCATTGTGACACTTATTAGTGCCATATGTCTTGCAAAATGTCTGTTTTCTGCACAGACTCTAAGGGATGTTATTAAATGATAACACTGACAACACCATTTCATCCTGTTTCTATTCTTCACTTGCACTGGCAGCCTGGCCTGTGTTAGAAAGACTATGCTTCTGGTTTTGCCTCTGGTTGTTAAGCAAAGTCTCATCTTCATGAAATGAATTTTTCACTTTTTAAGTGAACTCTGCAGGTCTGAGGCTCATGGTAGCTGTATAAGCCAGAAAATGCGGTGTTCTTATGGCATGCCTCAGACTTTGTGCTAAGCTGACAACACAGGCTCCAGAGCTTGTCTGGACCTGTCCTGGTATCTGTTTTAGCTTGTTTATCTGAAACAGCAATTGTTTAATAACCAGGGGACTGTTGGCTCCATTTTGTCTACCCAGTGTCCTGGTTTCAACAGTAACAGCTATTTTTCTTTCCTTCCTGGTACAGTGCTGTGTTTTGGATTTAGTCTGAGAACAATGCTGATAACACACTGATGTTTTAGTTGTTGCTCAGTAATGCTTACCTTCATCAAGGACTTTTCAGTCTCTCATGCTCTGCACAGGAAGCCAGGAGAGAGCAGAGACAGGACACCTGACCCAAACTAACCAAAGGGGTATTTCATACCACAGCACATCACACCCAGTATATAAACTGGGGGCACTTACCTGGAAGGCCAGAATGCAACTTGAGTCGGTCTGGGTGGTGAACAATTGTATTGTCCATCACCTGTGGGTTTGATTTTTTTTTTTCTTTTCCCTTTTATTTTTATATTCTCTCCTCTTGTTATTTCCATTATTATTAGTCGTAATAGTATACTGTCCTTTAGTTATTGGACTGTTCTTATGTCAACCCCTGCATTTTACATTCCTTTGATTCTTCTTGCGATCCCGCCTGTGGTGGGGGGAAAAGGGGAGGGTGAATGAGGGGTACTGAGTTTACTGAGTTTACTGATTTTATACCAGTACTGTATTATTGTAGCTATTAGCTCTTGATAATGAGAAGTTATTCTGCATATAATAAGCTACCCATGACCTAAAATAGAATCATAGGGCCATTTAGAGACTTTTCTAATCTCACTAAATTCCAATGAGATCACTGTGTCCAACCATTGGTGTAGAGGATGACATGTGTAGGATGATAGCAGAGGACTTGAAAATACAAAGAATGTTAACTGAGGGCACCAAGTTAATAACAACTCTCCAGCAGTCAATTACCAGTCACAAAAGGAATGCAGCCTTGGGAGCTGGATAAAACTCACTCTATCAAATTCAAATATAGTATGGACTTACAAATCAGGTTAGCAGAAGTATAAAAGCATGTTAGAGTGTATAAGATCAGAAAAAAAAAAATACTCCAAAGAAAAAAATTACTCCAAAGAGTACTATAGGAAAGAGTAAGAAGCTGTCAACATCTTCTCCTGGCCTCCTGGCAAGGGACTCAGGGTGATAATAACTGAATGTAATGCCATCCAGCTCAGCCGCAGTCTGAAACGATTGAGACCAGGACCCAGATGAAGGGTGAGCATATCATAAGATGAGGTGAAGAAGTCTGTCTATGTACATATCATTTTCAATGCAGTTTTAGCATCACTGTAACTATAGTTATGCTGTGATTAAACTTTTAAGGCCTTACACTGGCAATAAATCCTTGACTTTGTATTCAAGGTGTGTTTCTGTTGTCATTAGAAAGATCATAAGTGTAAGAAATGTGCGGGAATTCAAGCAGCCTATTGTAACTTAGATGAGAGAAATTGGCAGCACTGAACTTTCTGAACTCAGAATTCAAAGCCACCTGCACCTGCTGTATAAGTTTAGACAAATCATTTCTGTCTTTCTGTGCTTCATTATTTTTCATCAGCAAAATAAGGGTAGAGAGACTGACCTCTGCTGACAGAAAGCACTGAAAAAGAACAATGTAGTGCAATATCTGAAGAGCAGCAGTAATTAACAGGTAGGTACAGATGTCATTAGACTTGCTGAGGCACATTACTAGACTGTACTACTTTCATGTTATATGAAACATGACACACAGGTGGCAGGTACTTTGTCAATATGGCCTACTTTGACCAAGACTCTTAGATGGATAGAACCCCAAACACAGATATGAGTAAAAAGTGGCATTAAAGCACAGGCTCAGATGTGTACTTTTGACTCAGTGAATTTATCTAAGTTTCTACATACCAGCTACACATAACTCTAAGAGTTCACTCTTAGAATCATAGAATCATAGAATAGTTAGGGTTGGAAAGGACCTTAAGATCATCTAGTTCCAACTCCCCTGCCATAAGCAGGGACACCTCACACTAAACCATGTCACCCAATGCTTCATCTAACCTTGCCATGAACACTGCCAGGAGTGGAGCACTCACAACTTCCCTGGGCAACCCAGTCATGTTCATGTTCTCATCGAACCTCTATTAAATCAACATGAGCTTTACTGGCAAAAAGCAAAAAAAAATTTTCCTCTACCCTCTTGAAACTCTCAAGATTTGCAATTAATTGAAGACTGAAATGAAAATCTCATACAAAGGAGAAAAAGTTAGTGTTATAGAAGCAAAGCATTTATCTTTTTTAAAAGGAAACATTGCTATTTGTCTTAGGAGAAATAGGGGCTGACTGGAGAAGGATTGAAATCGTAATGAAATATACAGTACTGTCTTCCCTGGAGGATGAGTTTCCTAGGTGGGGAGATGTTTTTGAAAAGAATTGTTCCCTGAACAAATAAATTTATCGCTAAGGAGCACTTGTCTTCATCTCCTTCAAGAATAGTCTCTCAAAACAATTTCTTGTATGGAACTGGTGAGATTTATCTGCCATTTAAAGAAAGCAGTTAAAAATAAGTAAATTAGTTAAAATAAGAAGTAAGTGTTTAAAGTAGATATTATCAAAACAGTGACTTCAGTTTTTCACTTAATGGAAATATTTTTTGTATTACATCAAACCTTAAATGCAGCACAATACTTCTTTAGTAAGTAGACCATAGTAGTAATATTTAGAATTCTAACTAAAAAATTAAAAAACAAAGGTTATTTCTGATCATTAGGAAAGACATCTATTGCAAAAATGCAGGCTTTCTTAATTACTTTTCTTCTAGTGGCAGTTGTGGAATGATCCTGAGCTGAATGAAATAAGAATTTTCTCTCCCGTTCCAAATAAAAAAACATAGCTCATATCTTAGAAGTCCTTCAGTTAATTATCTCAGAGAAAACCTCAATTAAGTCTTCTATTTACTTTTCCTGGTACTTTGGCTTAGTCAAAGAAGTGTGTGTTAGCTAAATAAAACATAAATGAAACCTCCTTTATCAGGAACTAAGCCCCACAGATGATATATACACAATTCATTAAAAATTTTGGCCTTGCTTTGTTTTGGCTGAGAGATGCACAGTGTAACAAACTGCAGAACAAAAATAAATAAATAAAAAATCCAACTTATCTTCACTAGCCAGTAATTATGTACAGAAACCTTTCAACTGTAATGAAAAATGAGGTGAAGTGAGAAATATTTTGATCTGAATGGAGCTTAAATAAAAACAAAAAGAAAAAATAAATAAAAATAAAAATAAATATATTAAGAATCTTTCCTCACCTGTCACAATCTAATGACAACATTTAAATGACAGAACTAGGTGAAATCCACTGCTACAACAAGTTTTAGAAGCTGGAACAGAGCTGAGATTGCAAGATTTGGTTATTTCTGAAGCACTGTTCTGACAAGCAAACATTTTGAACTCAAATTTTTCACCTAGGACAGACTTCTAAAACTATATTGATTTAATATAACTCTCTGTTGTCGACCAGGCTCTGAAGCCTCATTCTCAGAGAAATCACAACTGCCCACAAATTTTAAAAGGCTTGAAAAACTAAATTGCACAAAAAAAAGAATCAAAAATATCCTGTTATAATTGTGTGATAGGCCAAGAATATAGGCCACACTTTGCAACAATTTATGTTGCAGCATTGTAACAACCAGGTCACAAGGCTCAGTGGGAGACCAAGAAGGGAAAGGCATTTTCATTTTAAAACAGAACTGATTTCACTCACTCACTCACTCACTCACTCACTCACTCACTCACTCACTCACTCACCAAACAATCGCATACTTGCAATACCCACAAACACCAAAGAAGTGTGGGGCTAAGTGATTTGTCTAGAGGTGCACAGATAGGTGATGCTGACCATAGGGTTATCATCCTATCTCTTTACCTTGTCCTTGAGCTGGAAACTATGTACAGGTTTTCTGATGTGCTTCATAGTGACTGATCTGACATTTTTTTTAAATCTGTTCTCACTTTAGGCTGTTTTTTCTGGTGCTTCCACATCCAGACTCTCCCATTCTTTCTTCATATGAACCTTAATGTCTGTTACAAATGCCTATGGAAGGGCAACTGCACTGGTCATTTACATCAAAAAAACCCCAGGAAATATATTGTTTAATGGCATTTAGCAGCAAATATGAAACAAGCCTTTGACAGCTTTTCATGCTACCTAACATCCGTTTTGTTCCATTAGTCTACTGAGGTTCTTTAAACAAGGGAAAGAAAAAGATGCCTGCAGATATTAGATTACCTAATTCAGGATTTTATGCATTATGTATTTGCATTATATGTACACGTATTCATAAATTCATACATATATCTACACAGACACTAAAAAACTATGTATATAATCAAGCTCTGATGCAGACTAAGAGAAAATCTATTTGACATATTCCATTAAAACCAAACTGATTCTACATGTATCTGTGTATGTACATGCATACATATATATGATAGTTAATTTGGAAATAGCACAGCTGCTGCAACCAGTGGACATATACCCAGCAACAGCATCAGCATTTCCACCAACAAATACGTAGCCATTATTTTATATTCTGTCTTATTGACTGTGAGGTGCTGTATAGTCAAGGGGCAAAAGCAATCTAAAATGAAATGCCAAAGCAGCATCTCCTTGGATAAAAAACGTCATGGAGGTGACCAAGCAGTAACAAAAGCAAAATAAATAACAGAAATTTTATTCAAGGGGGCTGATTCAAGAGAACTTTGTTATTCAGGTCACAGCTGTTAGAAGTCATTCAACTGCTCAGTGTAGATGTGTGAATTCAAAGGCAGTACCATACACAGCAGATCAGCTCTCACAAGCTGTATGTCCCTGCTATGGTAGATTTGCCCAGTTTCACGCCTTCCTTAAGAGCTTTTTCATTGTCTTCCACTGATGTCCCTACAGGGGCTGATCATCATCGGCGGGGGGGGGGGGGGGGGAGGGGGGGGGCNCACACGACATCCTTGTCTCTAAATTGGAGAGACATCAATTTGATAGGTGGAGCACTCGGTGGATAAAGAACTGGCTGGATGGCCGCACGCAAAGAGTTGTGGTCAATGGCTCAGTGTCCGGCTGGAGGCCAGTGATGAGTGGTGTCCCTCAGGGATCAGTGTTGGGACTGGTCTTGTTTAATATCTTTGTCACTGACATGGACAGTGGGATTGAGTGCGCCCTCAGCAAGTTTGCCAATGACAGCAAGCTGTGTGGTTCGGTAGATACACTGGAGGAAAGGAATGCCATCCAGAGGGACCTTGACACACTTGTGAGGTGGGCTGATGCCAACCTCATGAAGTTTAACTATGACAAGTGCAAGGTCCTGCACCTGGGTCAGAGCAATCCCAGGCACAGCTACAGGTTTGGCAAAGAGGAGATTGAGAGCAGCCCTGCGGAGAAGGACTTGGGGGTGGTGGTCAATGAGAAAATGAACATGAGCCAGCTTCAGTGTGTGCTTGCAGCCCAGAAAGCAACCGTATCCTGGGCTGCATCAAAAGGAGCGTGACCAGCAGGTCGAAGGAGGTGATCCTGCCCTTCTACTCTGCTCTCGTGAGACCTCCCCTGGAGTATTGTGTGCAGTTCTGGTGTCCTCAACATAAAAAGGACATGGAGCTGTTGCAACAAGTCCAGAGGAGGGCCACAAGGATGGTAAGTCAACTGGAGCATCTCACATAGGAAGACAGGCTGGGAAAGTTGCGACTGTTTAGCCTGGAGAAGAGATGGCTGCATGGAGACCTCATAGCAGCCTTCCAGTATCTGAAGGGGACCTACAGGGATGCTGGGGAGGGACTCTTCATTAGGGACTCTAGTGACAGGACATGGGGTAATGGGTTCTAACTTAAACAGGGGAAGTTTAGATTGGATCTAAGGAAGAAATTCTTTCCTGTGAGGGTGGTGAGGCACTGGAATGGGTTGCCCAAGGGAGTTGTGAAGGCTCCATTCCTGGCAGTGTTCAAGGCCAGGTTGGACGAAGCCTTGGGTGACATGGTTTAGTGTGAGGTGTCCCTGCTTATGGCAGGGGGGTTGGAACTAGATGACACTTTCCAACCTTAACTATTCTATGATTCTAAGAATGTGACAAGAAACAGAAGCTCACTTTTAAGCTCAGATTAAAAAACAAAGCAAACCATAGAGCTTTATGCATAACAGAATGAAACCAGTCGCTCAAAGGCAGTATGAACACCTTTATGCATGTAAAGAATGAAATACATTTTTCTGAGCTGGATGCAGCTTTCTTCTGATACAAACAGGAGTGCCACATGCTGTGAGTGGGAGCACAAACGTTGCTTCACAATATAATGGGCTGCATGAATAAAAGCCGTGAAGTTGAGAACAGATCTTTATTCTTCCCACACAACAAAGCTAACAGAAACTGCGGAACTTTGATTGGGCTTTCCTAACACTTAAACAGGGGAAGTTTAGTTTGGATATAAGGAAGAAGTTATTTATTGTGAGGGTGGTGAGGCGCTGGAACATGTTGCCCAAAGCAGTGGTAAATGTTCCATCCCTGACAGTGTTCAAGGCCAGGTTGAACAGAGCCTTGGGCGATGTGGGCTAGTGTGAGGCATCCCTGCCCGTGGCAGGGGGCTTGGAACTAGATGATTTTAAGGTCCTTTCCAACCCAAACCATTCTGTGATTCTATGACAGCACTGAGCTAGGAGCTTTATTAGGAGATGTTAAATAATATTATCCTAAGCCCTTTTACCTTCCTTTTTTACTCTCTTCACATTCCTTCTACAATCTTTATCGGCTTCAAGAAACCTTAACTAGCATCATGAAGTCCTTTATAAGCAGTGAAAGCAAGCTCGGTTTTGGCTATAATTTGTAGTTTAGCACCACCTTCCTAGACACCAAAGAATTACAGTTTTGCACTGCCAAATGCTTCAGCTTGAAACCTTCATACTAAAAGGGTAGTACAAAGAAGGACGGTTTTTTTTCTGCAGTCTGTTTCAATTACAAGACATTTTTAATGATAAGATTGAATTCTTAGTCCTCAGCAGTTTTCGGAGCTCATCAGTTTTTAGAAACTATCCCACAGACTGGTGTTCCCTGTAGCACCTCAGGTACAGCGCTGTAGCTGTGAATCTCTTGTCACAGTTTCAGGGCCCATCATTTGTGTTTCCAAGTCATGAAAACTGAACTGTAACTGTAGTTTATGCTTAATAGAGCACATTTTAATATTAAAAAGGATCTTGTGAGTGTCTGATCTGAACATGATATATTTACTTAACATTGTAGGCAAAAATTTCAACCTATTTTCGATACTTCATCATAAATAACTGTAAAGAGTTTCAATGATTTCTTGAAAAATAGTATTGACAGAACAAATAGAATTGTGGTTGGGAGTCTCATAGTTCACAATAGAAATACTTTCTCCCATAATCGACAGAGATGATAAGAAAAAAAGTAGAGGTGACAGACATAGAGGTAACTAACCTGCATCAGCATCAAACACAAGCCCATACCTCAAAGAATATTCAAGCGACGCATAAAAGTTTTTTTTAATG
The DNA here is from genome assembly GCA_002631895.1 of Agapornis roseicollis. NCBI lineage: Eukaryota > Metazoa > Chordata > Aves > Psittaciformes > Psittacidae > Agapornis > Agapornis roseicollis. The sequence continues at coordinate 62,321 of NDXB01000276.1, forward strand.
CATTCTTCAGTTTTCCTCTTCTGCATGTTCCGCAGCATGCCCTCACTTGCATGAGGCACGTCCAGGATCAGCTAACCGAGAATAAGCTTAATCACAAAATTACCTCACAGTGACCCTCTGCAAAACCTCCTTCTAGGCTGAGCTCCTTATCTTGTGACCCAGGAGCTGCATGCACCCCCCATGTCATGACCTGTTTTACAAAAAGTCTCACATAACTGATACTTAAACATACCGTAGAGGTCTGTGTACTTTTGCTTGGCTTGCTGCTTCCCATCACTACTGCACTACCACAGGAGGTCTTCCCTAAGATGCGGTCACAGAATTCTGGGTGACACGTTGTGTCCATCTTGCCTGTGTTTCTCAGGACAGCCCAGCAGCTAAACCACTCACTGCCATATTGCATGATGAGGCTGCATCCCCTCTTAAGTCTTTGCTGACATGGGGGTGCAGCAACCTCCCTGGTTGTTAAATTATTCTTCATTTAGAAAATGTCTTTAATGTGGAGGAAACCTCTTGTCTGTTAGTTTCTTTGCCTATGCAATTACTGCAGCATAATCTGACTGTGAATATAAAGCAACCCCTCATTTTTTGTCTGTTCAGGGAAGAAAATAAAAGCTACTGCATAGGGAGGTTTAGAATGGATCTAAGGAAGAAATTCTTTCCTGTTAGGGTGGTGAGGCACTGGAATGGGTTGCCCAGGGAAGTTGTGAGCGCTCCATCCCTGGCAGTGTTCAAGGCCAGGGTTGACAGAGCCTTGGGTGACATGGTTTAGTGTGAGGTGTCCCTGCCTATGGNGCTCCATCCCTGGCAGTGTTCAAGGCCAGGTTGGACAGAGCCTTGGGTGACATGGTTTAGTGTGAGGTGTCCCTGCCTATGGCAGGCGGGTTGGAACATGATGATCTTAAGGTCCTTTCCAACCTTAACTGTTCTATGAATCTATGATTAAGCAACCATCACACTTTCCCTGCTAGATCTCCGCCCTTCTGTCACCTATTTAATTTCTCATAAAGAGAACCCTTGTGGCAACCAACAGTGGGTTTAGTTATGGCAGTGAGCTAAAGGAACACAGTTACATCTGCTGACTGGGCAACAACACAGAGAGAAAACAAGATGATAAATGAGAAGAGAGGAGCTGTAGGTGTCAGCCTTTAAAATCTTCCCTTTTTTTGATTTAAAGCTTTTCTTCCGTGTAATCCACCTTCCCTCATGAACGACTGATAAGTAAATCAAACTATTGTGGTCAGTAAGGTATTTCTACCTCAAATGTATTGACCTGGTGTGGACATTCTCTTGCCAAGTGGTTTTCCATCTTTCAGGTAAGTGAACTTTACAATTAGTTCGCTGAGCATGGTGTTTGCATGAAACTAATGCCATTAAGGATGCTCTCTTTACCTCCAGCTGTTCCACTTCAAATTTGATGGCATTGCTGTGTTGTTAGAAATCTGAACAGAATGAAGGGCATACAGAAAGAACAGAAGGCACACAGTATTAGCATTTATTGTTTGATGAATACAAAGTGATAGCATCAACTGTAAAAGCTAGAGAAGTCCTGCTTACAGTTCTTTAATAACTTGGAATTAAACTTTACACAATGAGCATCTGTTATCAGTCAGTTTTCCCCTACACTCATACACCAAAAGCTTCAGCCAAGATAGCTTGCCTGTTTCCTGGGGCCAAGGCTGAACCAAAAAAAAAACGTGTCTCCATTTCTCCCCTGACTGATAAAATACACCAAGATCCTATTCTGGCAACTCCAGCAACCTCTGATTTCAAACAAGTATTTTGGATTCAGACAGCTTCTGTGGCAGAAATGTGGCTTTTATTCTTATGAAAATCCACAGAAACTTTGCCAATACACAAAAAAAGTTATAATTACCCTTCTCTGCTTCCCACAGACCAAGGCTAATGCCCCTGCCTGGAGTTTTCCTCCAGTAACTGGGACAGGGTAGCTCTTCCTAGGTCATGGCATAAACAGATGCCTTGGGATGCCCAAGTCCGGACACCCAGGGGGACCATATCCCAACCCTGAGATGGCTGCTGGGTCATACCCATAGAGATATTCCACTGAGCAGCAGGAAATCCCCTAGAGTCTCACAAACAGCCTTTTCCCAGCATCTCACTCTTTCCTATGGCATTTATGGCAAGTAACTAGGAATAGCTTTCTTGTAAAACTTCATCATATTTTTAAATGGTAACATCTGAAACTCTTCTGTGTGCTGACAGATCCTTGCATCTTTCACACTCAGGATGGTTGAAGCCAGCTGAGCAGCTCGCTGCTGAATTGGAGTTCAGTGCTGCAAAATCTATTCAGCAGACCCAACACAGCTGCTGCAGGGAGCCTGGGACCTCTACCTGGGCACCCAAGGCATGACTTTGATGAAGCAGAGCTGTGAGATTCTGCTATAGAAAAGAATATCAATAACTAAAAGGGAAAAACAAAACAAAACAAAACAAACTTTATTTAGAAAATTATTCCAATGTGGATTTGTTCTGTGTTGAGATTACCAGCCACTTACTCTCTGTAATTCTAGCAGCTGCAGGAGAGTCCCTGGCAGGGACAGGGACTGGAAGATCTGGTTTAATCAGCACATCCCCCCTCATCCTGAGGATGAGTGGCTCCTTCAGCCACCATATCTCAGTTGCACTCTGTCGTGTCATGTTTTAGCTCTTGCCATAGGAAAGGTGATAAACATGTACAAAGTGTGCAGTGTGGGTATGTCAGGGAGGAGACTGCCAGTCGACAGTCTTGACCATCTCTTCCCTTCATACGCTTGGGTCAGGGCAGGATTTATTTCCATGGCCTGAGGACTGAAACTCTTTCATTTTAAGCCTGGCTTAGACTCATTAAATCCACACTGATGCCTTTAACAAGTCTCTTTTTCCACTTCAGAGCTCCCAGGATGGTTAACTGGATTAATCGGTGTTTACACAGAGCTTTGTGATGGGAAGTCTTGGTAAAATGTGTTCTGTAGATTTAGCACTTTTTGGACTACAGATTCAAAAAAATGCAGTATGAACTTACTTAGGGGTCCTCATTCAGTAGAATACTTCCAAGCATGTTTAAAGGTAATGATTTAGGTAGAGAACTCCACTAGATTCAAGCCTAACTTTATTAATGTCTTACACAAAATGAGCAATTCTCTACACTGGAATGTATGCCAAATGTCAATAATGTTTTATTTAAAGGTGTAAGCAAATTACACCTTTGTCAGACATCCGTAAATCCTTCTGAAAAGGTGTCTGAGTTATTGTGCATAAGTAAGTTGCACAATGTATATTGAGAGATTTTAAGTGCTTGGAGACAGATGCCTCTTCTACATCCCTGAAGAAAAATGGAGAATAAAAGTGTCTTTAACTGTTTAGAACAGATGGCAGGGCAATAAAAGTGCTGAACAGCTATAAAGCAAGCAAAATAAAATAACATCCGTCAGACAGGAGTCAATGGCAGTGAGATGCACAAATACAGATATTAGAGAAAAGTTACTTAAGAGTAAAGAATGACACTTTTTATCCCACACATCACATTCTGTCAGGCTCTGTCTTTTTGGTCCTCCTGATGCCAGTCTCTAATCAAGCGATGAACAAAAAATACAGCTAATTGCTTTACTAGAAACAGGTCTAGCCATATCCTGCACTTATTCCCCATGGGTAGCAGAGGCTGTATGCTGCAGGTATTACTGATTTCTTCACCCACCAATGCTGAAAACAATGAGCACTTTTTGCTGTAAATTCAAAATACCCTATCATATACTCTGAGAAACTTGGTTTCCCACTCTTCTTTGTCTTCAGCCCTGACTTGCCCTCTTACCATTTCTATGCAGAACTGGAAGGAGCCAGGATTCCCTGCCTGCATAGCCAATGGCACATTCAGCACCTGATGTACTCACATGTGTGTTAATTAACAATTTCAGTGATACGATCTGCTATCCTCAGACTTCGAAAGTCTCAGTAGAATTCTTAGATCCAGCCTCATCTATTCCAAAAATTCATGTGTCTCTGTAGGTCTTTCTGTCTTATTTGGGGCCTTGGTGTCTCTTCAAGTTCCTTGTGATCTGCATAAGAACTTTTCTTGCCATCAGCTGTTTCACTGAACACCCTGAAAAAGAAGATTCTCCATGAGGAATAAATGTTATGTTTCAAAGGATATTTCTAGATTTTGCAAGCCCAGAATTTAAGACTTTGAAAAAATATTATGCTTTTAAGAAATTGGGTTTCATCAACCGGAAAAAGGGTAGATTTTGACTAGATATTAGGAAGAAATTCTTCACTGTGAGGGTGGTTAGACACTGGAACAGGTTGCCACAAAAAGTTGCAGCTGCCCCATCCCTGGAAGTGTTCAAGGCCTGGATGTCCCTGCCCATGGCAGGGGTGTTGGAACAAGATCTTTAAGATCCCTCCCAACCCAATCCATTCCATGGTTCTATGACTCCAGAAACAGAAGATTTATGCACATGTCTTAAAATAAATAAATAAGTAAATCAATCAATCAATAAATAAATAGAGTAGCCCCGCAAGTCTAATAGCAATGCATGTAAAAGTCTATAAACAAAAAGGAAAGCAAATTTTTCCAATTTTAATCAAATTCCAGGAGTAGACAGGAAAATAAAGTAGGAAAAGTAGATTAGCTACTTTAAGCTTTTTTTTATATATATATATATATATATGGACTCTTGGTAGACAAGAAGAGGTTTATTTATAACTGAAATTATAATTTAATTGTGTAATTGTTATTGCTTTGGTTCCACTAAGAGTGTGTAACCACATGTGTTAGCCATGGAAGATGGTGTCTTTAAGGATGCACAGAGCAATAAAAATTGTGTGGGAATTCCTAAAGCAGTAGAGTTAGGCTTCTTCTTTCTTATAGAGGTACAGAAAATGTTTGTTTCTACTCTAGAAACTGAAAAACCTCTTCCCTTTGGTGGTTTCTTTAGAATTTATGACATGCAGAAGACTTGAAATATATTAACAGCAGGAGGGTTCACGTCAGCTGATTCTACACAGCAATGTCTACTGCCTCAGATCTTCTGATGCTCCATTTTTGGGGGGATTCATCACTACATAAAAATCAGACCTGTGAATTACGTCTGCTTTGAAACTGTTCTGTGGTTATCTGATACGTTTGGTTATCTGTTTTGTGGTTATCTGATGCATTTGCATCAGACATCTGATGCATTTGCCTGCAATGACAGGCATTTTATCCTGAATAAAAGCAGATGAAAGTTCACTGGAAATGCAGTTACTTTGGGTTTTTCTTTGGTTTTTCTTCTGAACAAGACCAATATTTTTTTCTTTATTCATAACCTAACTTGTTCAGTACTCTTTACAAAAACCAGGGATAGGATTTCATAGTGCTTCTGTCTACAGCATGCATCACTTTTCACATACCTAGTTACATACTAAAAAATGGGAAAACAGCTTCCAATCAAGTCTTCCAAGTTTACAAACTTTTTCCTGATGACCAGAAGACTTGGCTGGATTGAAGTATTTTTCTTTCCATGTTGTATGTCAACAAACTACAACTCATACTAAATTCACATAGCCCCTAAGAGGATAATATTAATTCTGGCTAAAGTCAAATAATTCAAAGGTTTTATGTGTGAACAGGAAACAGATTCAGCACAAATCTTCTAGTATAGCTGAGATTAACATAGTGATAAGGGGGTCACAGCAGGCAAAGGCATGAACTGTTGAGCTGGATATGCCAAACAGTTCCTGAGAACTGAAGAAATGTCTTTCAGAACCCCTGGGTAGTACCTTAGCATCAGTAAGTCAGTGGCAGAACTCCTACTGACGTAGATGAACTACCTCTAACTGGGTGGATCTTCCTAGGTGTTTAACCACAGACTTGCCTGGAATTCATCCTGGCGGGTCAGCCTGCAGGCACTGATCTTGAATAACACAGGAAAATGAATTTGAAATAGCTACAGTGGCTATGCAGTATATGTTATCTACTGCAAACATAGTGATTAAAATATGTTGCATTGCACAATAACCATCAAGAACATACCCATGAAACTGAGAGTGAATAACTTTTAATCCTTCCCCATTGTGCCACCATGAAAGCAGAAGTAGCCTGTTAGTTCAAAACATGTACCTTTTTGTAGTGTAGATACAAAATATTTTAGCATATCATGGCAAAATTCAAGAGAAAGTGCACACTTGTTTACATGATCGTATACTGAATGTACGAACTATGCAGTATTTCTTAATGCAGTTCTTAATCAGTAAGGAGAAAATGTTAAGACTATTAAATGAAATCACGGTAATTGTTCACACTTGTAGAGTCCTTTGCAACGTATTTCCTGAAATGTAGACATCCATTTTTTCAAACAGTAAATACCTTATTAAAGCTAAAGTATTTTCAGCAACACAGTTCTGTTTTTCACCCACAACTTTTACTATTATTGCTGCCCACAATGAAGCCACACTGGCAGTAGTCACTTGCACTTAGCTGTGATGCTTTGTATGTCTGCACAGCTGGAAAGAGGGCTGCAGCATTCTTGGTCTCCTGCTGCTGTCCATACTGCCCCAGGCATGAAGAGCCTTGCTGGCCACTGACCTGGGAACACAGCTCCACACTCCTTCTCCTTTCACAAAGAGCAAAGGTAAAAGATCAAATTCAAAATCCTCTTGTCCTTTAAGCCTTTAGATGGGCATTGTGTAAATACATATTGAAGGTTATGTATTATGGCAGCCTTATAAAAAAGAAGATATTTTAGTGAGGGTTCATTAAAGGGGCTCACTGATATGAAGATTTTCACCTCATCTCCTGCCTGGCAGTCATAATAAATTAAAGCTCTGCACTACCAGTTACTGAACAGGCCTCTGATTACTTTTAAATGATAAGGTTCAATGTTTTATTTATTATTGTGGCTGATGAGTTATGCTTACTTTCCAAAGCAGTAGCTGGGAATGCCCTATCCCTTTATGATTAAATGCTTGCAAAAATTGCTTTGCTACTAGAAGTGGGAGAGGAGTGTTTGACAAATCTAAATTGGTGTTTCACTGAAACACATTTGTGCAGAAGGTTGGAACAAGCAAGTACTGAAATCATCCAGCTCCACTTCTGTACACCCAAATGGGGTTAAAAAGAACATAAGTCATATATGTTGAAGGCATATATCTCCAGGAGTATTGTGGCAGTATGTAAAAAGAAAGGATATGTCTTCACTATAGAACACAGTACTAGGGAGATATCTGCAATAGCTGAGACTGAAGCTTCATGCTAGCATCATGTCATGCCTATCTTGATTTATACTGTGGCTCAGGCCAGCTATCATGCCCTCTCAGCCCACAAACACTTTGTTCTGCATAGAGAGAATCTCAGCTAAAATCAAAATGTACTTCAGTTCAAGAAGCACCCACATGAGCTGTGCTCAATAGCTTTCCTCTGGTTTTGCTCAAAAGCCCATGCAGACCATATGTGGGGTCTGTCACTTCTGCATGGGACAGGGAGGACATCCAGGGGTGTTTTCTGAATTCACAGGCCACATGACCTGCATCATGGTGACAATCTATCTCTGTTTCATTGATGACTTCTGCTGGACTCTGCTGTTAATACTGACTTTGACCTTAATGACACCCATTTGCATCATTACAGGTAAAAGGCCCACAGGACACCAGAATGCCAGTGCTACCAAACTGTGTCAGAACAACATACGTGAGACTGCCCAACACACCTTCGCACTCACCAGAACGGGTAGACCCACAGCAAAATCTGGAAATGCATGGGTCCTACCCAGGTGCATGTTATCATTCCTAGTTTGATGTTCCAGAAAGATAGCAGTGATGCCCTTGCCCTGCCATTTACTAATGCTTCCCCTCTGCTTTGCAGGCACCAGCCATGGCAGTCGCTCATTCTCTTCTCAGCAGCTGTATTTAGCCTATCAGTATTTAACTTCACAGGTTGCCAACAATTTAAACTCCACAGACCTTTTGCTGTGCTTGAGCAATGGGATGCTTTTTGCAGAAAGCCAATGTGCACACACCCACTATTTCAGCTTCAACTGTAAGCAAAACTGCAAACTGTTTTTGAACCTGGGAAGTCATGGAAGAGGCAGAATACTCTTAGGGAAGTAATCTGAAGCTAGCAGATCCCACAGCCAGCACTGCCAAGATCCAAACAAACGGTAAGTGGGAATTAAGGAAACGGAAACTAAGTTGAAAATATGTTGTAACTAAAATATCTGCAGTGTGCTTATGCACAACAGCTGGGACTTTCCAGAAATATAAACCATGATCATCTTTTCCCTGAAGGAGCTAACAAAGGCAGATAAAGGTTAGGGAAACCTTATGCCTGAGATACAGTGGAAGGTCACCAGAAGTTATATAATTAGAATTTAAAGAAAAATTAACTCTGATGAGCAGTGGGAAAGTTTTTAGACAACCGTGGGATACAGGCGAAGTATCTTTCACCCAAAGTTAAGCTTACAAAATCCTGCATCACATACCACAACTTTAAATTGATGGCTGAATAGTAATTTTATATGAAAAAAGAAGATGCCGTTTGGGACCACAGGGTAATTCTGGCTGGGTGGGAGCTCAGGGCACCTCAGTTGAACCTGCCGCTCGCAGCAGGGCCGGCTCTGAGCTCAGACTGGGTCGCTCAGGGGTTTGTGCACTTCGTCTGCTTCTTACCACAGTGGATTTTTTTCCCTGTCAAAGTAAGGGAAAGGGAAAAACATGAGAAGAAGCTTCTCTTCTACATAGTTCATCAAGGACCTACCTAGACCAGGATCTTGTCTCCAGCAGTGCTCCACCCGCCTGGGTATCAGAAGCTGCCCTCATTCATACCCTTCACAAGCAGCCTCAAGACAGCTTCACCTGGTGCCCCAGTGCTATACTGACTGCTCAGCCCCTATCTTACGTAGTCATACCAACCTTGATTTTATACCTCTAAGGAGCTACAACACCAGAATTTCCTTCTTTCCTTTCCTGGATTGTCCCATTCCTTCTTTTGTTTAACTAAAAATGTACAGTAATGAGCCCATAGGCCAGTGGTACATGGTGTCTGAGCTTTTAGGTTTCAAATATGACAGAAAGGACATATTCAAACATGACCAAATTAAAAGAAGCCAAATCATTCCCTTATAGAAAACAAAGCAGGTCTAGCAAAACACAAGTTCTTGTATGACCTTCTGGGAGAGAAGCTTGCATGAGAGGAACACATCAAATAATCATATTTTTTCCCAAAAGACAAAATTCTAGGAAAGAATAAAAACTGATACTACAGAAACTATATGATCTTATACTAAATTTGGTCCTCCTGGAAAATATTAAATGCCATATTGAACAGGAAAAGGGGAACTTTTAGCATGAAAATGCTATGTATTTGAAATTAATCAGTAGATCATAAACTGCTATAGGAAAGGCCCCTAGCAATGCTGGAAAATAAGTACTTTTGTAGGCCACAAGAGAGATCTCCCGCAGAAACATGAAGGGAACTATAAAAAACTGCTGTTCTGTTCTTTCTCTAGGGCATACACAATGTGGAATAGACATCTCAGAACCCACCTTGTGCAAATGTCAGCAAGCTCACTCTGTTTGCCTTGGTTTAATGGAGGATATTAACTTCTGATGTGGTAAAAATGTTTACAGACATTATTTCTGAAAATCAAGTCACAGTATTTAGGATATTCATTATGGCTGCAAAATCCATGTTTTTTCATTGCTGTTACTCAAATATGTTTCAGCTGCATGTGCAGAATTTATTCCCCTGGGGTTTGAAAGAAAACACTCTCCCAAAATTGCCATTAACTCATATTGATCAGCAGCTTATAGATGGGCCACTTGTGAGACTGAACTGTCACGACTACAGCCTTACTGCAAAGAAAGTTTGATAGCATTTTTCTTGGGTATGTCCCTTAGAGTTGATGGGTTACCCTCTTCACTCCTAGCTCTCGCCAAGGCCCGGGATGGCAGTCTGCTGCCTGCAAATAATAGAAGACTATGTCCCAAAGGAAAAAAATTGCTGGTCTGGTTTTTTATGTGATTGATTTGATAGTTCAGGGCATAGAAACATATTATTCCTTTGTATGTTCCTAGCAGAAAATTAATAGCCCCCTTCTTTTGCCACAAGGGCAACAGTGATAGCTGCCTGCCTAGCCAAGTCTGTCCTATTTCTCATCTTATTCATAAGGAATGAGTTTAGATGAGGAGCATTTTTGATGCTATCCTCAAGTTGAATAAATCATGATTAATTCTTTTGGGACATTTCACCCTTCTCCAAAACATATGCAGTGTCATTCCTCTGGGAGCTGCTTATTTTTACAGTTTTGTATGCCTTGCCTGATAGTACTCTGAAACATGTAAACATCCATTGAAATGCATTTAACAGCTTTCTTCTCCTTGTATTTACCTAAAGTTTTAGTGGTCTGTTCTTGTTGTTCACTGCCTTCACTGAGTTATCAGCAAGCCAAGCAAAACTGCTTTGTCATCTTGCTGTTAATGTAAAGCTGTAAAGTACTTAGAAGTTGGTCTGATTTTCCTGCTTTAAGGAATGTTACTGCATGCCTTAAGTCAAAATGGTTATAAGAGAACAATTCTTGCCTTGAAGAAACTGTATTATGTAGACATAGTTCAAGAAAGGAACTGATACAAAATAGGTGTTTTGGAGACGATTCAGTTAAAAAAAAAAAAAAAAAAAAAAAAAAAAAAATTAAA
>NDXB01000276.1:73126-97312 GCA_002631895.1 Agapornis roseicollis
AATAAAAAAAAAAAAAAAAAAAAAAGAAGAAGTAATTTTATCAAAATCTAGTCAAATAAAACCTCTAAAAACATTTTTGTAAATTAATCTTTATATATATATATATCTGAACATGAAGGTTTGGTTTGAGCACACAAATCTGAAGCAAGTGAGGCAATGAGGCTGGGTACCTACGCTGCCTTTCAGATACATTTTGAATCTGCTAGATTTACAAGGTCAAGCAGTTCTTGCATAGTCAGCCCTGCAAAGTCTGCCAGAAAGCTGTCACGTTAGGGGGGGTTCTCTTTTCTTTTTTCGTCTTCATTAATTAAAGTTCACAAGAGAGAAGTTTTCCATGTTCCAGCAGCAGCAATTATATCCTACTCTTAATTAAGCTAGTTAAACTGAGCTGAAAACTGTGAAGTGGCTTGAGAGTTTCTGACTGGCTTCCTGATTGCAAATAACATCAAATCTGGTCCCAAGTGCACTTGAAGGAGAAAATAATTTGTTGTGAGATCTTGGCTTATGGCTCTTGCCTACATTATGTATTTTTTAAACAAAAAATCCCATTCTGGCAAGTAAAGCTGAAAAGATGCACACTTAATGTGCTGCTGAAAATAAAGATGTGAAGTCCCCTGGAGCATATTGTACGGTAATATATACAAAATCAAAGGAGGTGATCCTGCCCCTCCACTCTGCTCTCGTGAGACCTCACTTGCAGTATTGTGTGCAGTTCTGGTGTCCTCAACATAAAAAGGACATGGAGCTGTTGCAACAAGTCCAGAGGAGGGCCACGAAGATGATTGGGGGACTGGAGCACCTACTGTGTGAAGACAGGCTGGGAAAGTTGGGGCTGTTCAGCCTGGGGAAGAGAAGGCTGCATGGAGACCTCATAGCAGCATTCCAGTATCTGAATGGGGCCTCTAGGGATGCTGAGGAGGGACTATTCATTAGGGACTGTAGTGACAGGATAAGGGGTAATAGGTTAGAACTTAAACAGGGGAAGTTTAGATTGGATATAAGGAAGAAATTCTTTCTTGTTAGGGTGGTGAGATGCTGAAATGGGTTGCCCAGGGAGGTTGTGAGTGCTCCATCCCTGGCAGTGTTCAAGGCCAGGTTGGACAGAGCCTTGGGTGGCATGGTTTAGTGTGAGGTGTCCCTGCCTATGGCAGGGGGTTGGAATTAGATGATCTTAAGGTCCTTTCCAGCCCTAACTATTCTATGATTCTATGAAATTAACATTTGAAGATGTGATCTCATCAGAGGGAATGAAAAATTCTAAGTACAGATGGGTCTTTTTACATCAGTACTGTGATGCTAACAGCTCTGAAAGACAGAAATAATTTATTTTAATTTCTAAAATATGCATAATTGACTTCACATACAGCCTGGATGCAAAATTTAGTCACGGAAGTCACCATTCTTGTTGCCAAGTGCAGAAGAAGAATTGCTCTTTAAATATAACTAAAATCCTCAGACCAGTTTATATATTTAGTGATTTTTTGGTCTTGATAAAGTGATGCTGATTATTTTTCAGATTCTGCACCCTTACAGCTTAGGAAGATATATTTGCTGTGAGAGTTACATGTTTGCATAAGTATCTTATGACAACTGAGGCTCAGGTGCTAGGTTTTTTTCTTACTGTAATGACCACAGTATACAGGATGCGCGTAGTATCTGGCAACTTCTATATATGTCACTTTTATATATGTCCCTCCTTCTCCCACCTTCCCTTGCTGGGTTTGCAGAATATACTGCCTTTCAAAATACATTAAAAAAATCAGTGGAAGCTTTTTAAACACTCGTTAACCTTATCTTTTTGCGCATGCTGAGTATTATGTGGATAAAACCACATTAAATAATAAGAGTATAAGGTGTGGGGAGGCAAGATGAGGGCTGGGGGTGAGACAGATCTCTGAAGGACCAAGCGGAAGGAAGAAATGAGGTGAAGGAAGAAATTCTTTCCTGTGAGGGTGGTGAGGCACTGGAATGGGTTGCCCAAGGGGGTTGTGGGTGCTCCATCCCTGGTGGTGTTCAAGTCCAGGTTGGACAGAGCCTTGGGTGACATGGTTTGGTGTGAAGTGTCCCAGCTTATGGCAGGGGGTTGGAACTAGATGATCTTAAGGTCCTTTCCAACCCTAACTGTTCTATGATTCTATGATGTGTCAAGGCTGCAGATAGCTAGGCCTTGGCCCATGCTGATGCTCTCTGTCTCAGCAGGATGGTAATACATCCAATATATCTCAACTGGTCATGAAGAAATAGCTGGAGGTGACAGATAACAGTGGCAGAAACTTGCAAAAGCTATAGGGGGAGTGTGGGGAAGGAGAGCTGCATTTCACAGGGCACTAAGGGAAGGTGTGTGAGCACGTGCCCAACATGACAGCTGACAGTTGTGAGGGGCAATTTGGGTGCATTGTACCTCACAAGGCCAACAAGGCCTGGGGATCTGCTTTTGTAATACCCTTCAAGGCTGAGGGTATCGCAAATAGTGAAATTGAGGTGGGATGCAGCAAAACTAAGAGCAATGAGGAAAAAGGGATGAGGGCAGGCCTTGGGTAGAGATAGGGGGAAATGGACAAAGGGATGTAAAATAGCAGCTAAAAAGATGATCAAAAAAAAGAAAAAGGAAAGAATAAGGCAAAGGAAGATAGGGTATGCAGATGATGTGATTGGGCAGTCTGGAGGTACTTGCAGAGCAGCCCAGCACTTGGTCACAGGCTCACAGGACCATTTGGGCTGGAAGAGAGCTCAGGAAGTCTCCCCCCAGCCTCCTCCTCACAGCTCTGGGGTAAGAACTGGTTGCTGAGGGCTTTGTCCAGCTGGGTCTTGAAAACCTACAAGGACTGCCAAAATCAGGGTGTTTAAACCATGTTGGTTGACTCACCTGTACTGTGTTTCAGCCCTGCTGCCATGGCCTGGAGACTGGAGGCAATAGGGCACTTTCCATCCCAAGCAGCGGGCTGCTCAGAGAAGCTGTGCCTGCCCCATCCCTGGCAGTGTTCAAGGCCAGGTTAGATGGGGCTTTGAGCAACCTGATCTAGTGGAAGGTGTCTCTGCCCGTGCAGGGGGGCTGAAACCAGATGATCTTTAAGGTCCTTCCAGTCCAAACCATTCTGTGATTCTGTAACACATCAAGCATGAACGTCCCTTACCAAAGCTGCATGTTACATCAATGCAACCTGCCAAAACTGCGTTCAGTGTGTCCCAGGTAGCTGTCTGAAAGCTAAAGGATAATATACAAGAAAGTGGTTTTAATCAAGATATAAGCCATTTATACAAATCAGGCTGCATATCCAGTGTTTCCACATTTAGTAACTTGTGAGTAATTCTTGCCTCATTAAAAATGTTGGTACCTAGTCATTTAATCACTCAGTTCTTTGCACGCATCAAATTAAGCAGTAGTAGACCCTATTTACTTACATTTCATTTTTGAGCGACTCTACATGCATCACTCTGGGACCACAATGCCAAAACTGACCTCTTTCTCAGGCATCAGACATAATGATTTAACCCCAGGAAAAATCATTCTTGTAGCCATAAGGCAGTACAAGACCACAAGAGGGCAGCTAGTCTAGGTCCTGATTCAAGACCAGGGAAAATCACACCTTAAAATGAACTGCCTCACCTTTGGCTGTGGCAGCTCCACAATCACCAATGCAGCCTCTTCCATTGCTTCCTAGCCTCGGTATGTTGTTGTAGCACTGTTGGACTCGCAATCCCCAGATGTCCTCTGATTCTCTCCTGCGCAGTGACAGTGCTCAATGACTCCTGCCTGACTGTACCACCTTTTCTCTGTTTTTGTCACCAGGATTAATGTGATCGCTGTCTCAGGTTTCTCAAAGTGTTTGAATTCTTACCTTGTTCCCCTGTGTTCACACTGTCTGGTATCCAAGAAAATTCACACAAGAGACACGGTTCTCTAATCTGGCATGAGCCACTAGTGAAGGTACAGCTGGGTCATCTCCACATCAGCCTCCACAGGGGCACTCTGTGTCCACACAGACTCTGCTCCTACACTGCTGTGCTTCAGGGCATGCATTAATGGCTTTCCCTTTGTAGATGGCTAGCTGTTTTTACAAGTAGTGTCAAACTCGTAACTACAAAAAGATTTTTCCTCCTGCCAAATTCATTTGACAAAAGTCAATCATTTCAGAATTATTCAGGGAAAATAAAACACACTTTTCATTCCAAAAGTGACAGCTCTTTAGAAAATAATAAGAGCAAAAGGTGGGCTAATGAGGGGGGGTTTGCTAATGTTAAGTAACAAATTTCTTCATTGACTGCACAAAATTAGATGAGTCCACACCTGAATATAACATTTTCAGCCCTCAAGCACCTATTTCTGCTATAATTTTAAAATCCTGGTATAGGATGACAACTCTTAAAATAGCGACAGTCTCCGGCCTGGAGAAGATATTTTCTAAACACTAAAACAAGAACTGATGAAAGAGTTACCTGTTCCACCAGAAAACATATTATGATCCTCATCTTTCTTAAGAGGTCGTGAGGGTTTTATCCAGAATAACGAACCTGATGTGAAAGTGTATTTAGTGCACAACTTTGTTTCTAATTTGAAAAAGCTGAGTTGTTTTTTTTTTTTTGTTGTGGGTTTTGTTTTTATAGCAGAAAGGTTTGTTATTTACACTTTGACTTCATAGCATTCCAGATCCAATAAACTTCTGATTCTCTTTTCTTCCCCTCTCACAGTGGCTGTTTGAAAGGAAGGCAGAAACTACAACTGCTGTGCCAGTACCTTAGATACATAGAATAATCTGCAGTTGACAGATTTCATCACTAGAGGGAAATCCATTACAGTGTTCTTCTCAGTCACGCTGGTAGGCAACACTACCATCCAGAGCTGCAAAATGTGCAACAGGCTCTAGTTTGGATGCAAGAGTTGTATCAACCAAGAATGACCCAGAGACAACTGTTTTTCCCTTTCACAGAAGGGTGCCTAGAAGAATTGTCTCCAGGCTCATCACATCGCACCAGAAAACAAGAAGGAAGAGACTGGAGTAGAAGTGTTCTCAGGAAAAAGAAAACCACAAACTGGGCCAATCTTAGGAATCGAAGTGTCCTGCAGCAGTGTCCGAGCCAAAACCAGGTCAGAAAGCTATCACCCTGATGGCAGCACAGGAAAGGAGGCAGTCAAGCCTATTTGCACCACCAGCCCTCAAACTACAGACATTTGGAAGAAACAGCAGCATTTGGAGATGCTTGTAAAAACCACTTCTAGCTGCATTTTCCCTAGCTAGTATCCACCTTAAGTCAGAGCTCATGTTGCTGTTATAGACAGAGATATAGATCTAGAAGACATCTTGTTCTGTCCAGTTTTATAGGCCTGGGACCAAAAAGCTGATTTGGAAATTAGCTTTTCACACCCAGAAAGCTGAGGTGCTGTGAAGGCAAATATATTGCATTCTTGCTATAATTCTAGTTTTGAACAGCTGTTAAAACCCATTTCACTTTCAAAGTTTCTTATTCTGTTCCAAAAACTGGAGTAGCTCTGTGTTTGCCTATTGTAAATCCAAGACACAGTCATACATCATGTGGCCTAGGAGGCTTACACTATATACACATACAGAGAAACTCATAGAAAAACTCAGTCAGAAGGATCATCCTGGTCTCATCTTCCCTGATCCCTGCTCAAAGCAGGGCCAACCTTGAAGTTAGATTCAATGTTAAAATTAGGTCACACTGCTCAGGGTCACATCTAGTCAAATTCTGATTTAACTCCAAGGATGGAGGAGATGTATGCTCTTTCCACTATAAACAAGTGGCTTAGATACAGAGCACAGGCAGCTCAAGGACTTCATTTTTTGAAGTTTGCAAAATAAATTAAGCACACTAACAGAAGGGATCATGTGAAAGCAAAACCACTGCATATCATTCAGTAGACTCAGATCTGGGCTTGGATTATTATCTACTGTTCTGTAGCTTTTCCAATTCCAGTGGGTTTTTTGATATTAGGGTGAGAACCCTAATATCAAAAAAATCATGGGGTTCTTCCCACTAGGGAATTATATTATGCACAGGTAGGCTATTTAAGGGTTATAATAAAAATTACATTAAGATGTTTCCTTTTAGGTTTCCTCTCTCACCCACAGACTCTGTGAAACTTCCTTTACTGATTAATAGACTTCTGGCAATTGAACAGTCCAAAGTTTTCCTGGCAGGACTGAACTCTTTTGCTCTTTCTCACTGATAAGTCTTTTGAAAGACCTCTAAAAGTAATTAGTTAAACTTTTTCCTAGATCACCCAGGGAAAATAAAATATCTTTTCCACCAGCTCAGAGTCGCAGGTAGCAAAACAATAAAATCAGTTCATGAAAATATAGGTTTATTTCAAGATAAGGCATTTGATGTGTTCCATGTTTATTTTGAAAGACTACGCAAAATGTTCATCTCTTGGACTGTAATATATGATTACTTCCAACTATGAATTGTTTTGAAAAAGCTAGCACAGACAGTGTTTAAAATGCACAAAATACTGACTAGCTACATGAAATTTCTCAGCTAGGTATGACCCAGGTGAAATACAGGACCAGACTAGCAAACAAAGTATCTTAAGTCAAAGTCACTTCAGATGTTCTTGACCCTTCACTACTGAAGGTTTCCCTATCTCCATTCGTCATCCTTCACAGTCATGGCCACTGCAAAACTCTCACTTATGAAGAAGGACTTGTACTAATATGCTGATTTGTAAATCGGGTTATATACCAGTTACCACTGGCACAGAGTTAACAACTCTGGCAGAATGGGGCTAAATCCACCAGTACATGTCTGTCAAAGCTCTTAGGCTCAGCAACACAGAGCATTAGAACATTTGTCCCCAAATGAGAAAGAGACTCTAGATTCCTTCTCCCTATACCTGCCCCTCAGCTCTTTAAAGAAAAGTTTATTTCCACCTGTGTAGCATGCTGAGCCTCAGCCTGGCCATAATCTCAGAGGATACCAAAGCCATTCCTTCCAGATGTCCCTTGGGGACTTTAAGCAGAAGAACATCTAGTTTATGGTTAGCATGATCAAGGTATCAATTTGCTCAGCCCGGTTAACACTGAGACCTCTTTGGATACACATACAGGTGCTACTGTAGTCATTGGGGAAACTTAAACCAGACAGAAAGATTTTTTTTGTGGATACTAAGAGACTCCAGGGTTAAGAAATACTCAGGCACGATATTCAAGGCCTTTACTTTTGGACATTGAGTGATATTTTCATCTGGCTTCTGACACCATCAGCACGAGTACATCACCAGTAGGCAATAAGAAAACACCCCGGTGAGTCCTACCATCCTGCCCAACAGTACTAAAAATTAGCATCTGCAGAAACTTGCCCACCAAACCCATAAAGGATCCCGTACTTCTTTGCAAAGCTAACATGGCAAAGAGATCCCAGCACATGACCCAACTTCGGCCAAAACAGAGAGAGAAGAGCCTCCTCTGGTACTGTCAAATCAAAACTCACCTTGCTGCCTTTGATGGAGACCAGCAATTTTCCCAAACACTTCCAGCCTTCTCTGCCTGTCTTTGAGGCCACCATGAATTGGTGGGTTTCAGACCCTGCGAAGCTCAACATAGGGCTGAGCTGGCAATGGCTCGCTGGGCTGAGCCATTCTCAGTGTTCAGCATGTGAGGCTACGTGTGATGCCTAGACCAGGACTGGGCTTTGGGTAGCTTTCAGGACAGCATGGAGCACTCGGGTTTAAAGAATGGGCTGTTCAGGACACACTGTGAGTTGCAGCCTCATAAAGAGAGCACAGCTGTTGCAGGTAACAGGACACAGCTTCAGCTTTGATAAGCCTTCATCCCAAGGCTCTGCAAAGTCAGTCTTGTTTTGTTCAGATCTGTCTAGACCTGCTCAAAGCTTTCCTTTTATTTGGTTTGATTTGCTGCTGTGACAGCCATTTTTCCAATGACCAGGTAGCTATGCCTAACTTGCTTTGCATGTCTTCTTACAATCTCACCATAGCTTTTATAAACATGGTAGTAATGCACAGCTGAAATATTTATGACCTCAGCAAAATAACGTAATGCAGGCATGGTATGAAAGAGGATTCCCTAAAGGCGGGCTCACAGGGGGTGGTGTAGAGGAGTACAGGCACAGAATGATAGAGACGGCATGGGTTAACACTAAGGGCTGCACAGCTATAACCCACACATCAGTGTTCCACTAGAGAAGTAAAAACATGAGTAGTTTTGAATGTCGCAAGGCTTGTACAAACAGATGCATTTAGGTGAAGGGCAGCAAGGGTTGCTAGTCCCTGGCTAAGGCTGGAGTCAGATAGGTTCATAGCTCAGGTTCAAAGGGCTTTTCCAGAAATCTTTGAGCTTTGACTTTAAAAGGTCTGTCAGATGTAGCTAAGCTAAACCAGTGTCATTGACTGTGGTCCCTTCATATCTGCAGATATTTTTGCAGGCATCCTGAACTCTTAACAGTTCAAGTTCTAACCTTTTTCAGTGACCCTGTGAAGGAGCAAAGCTCCATGACCTGTACAGACATCAGATGACAGATTAACCTGCCACCACCTTTTTATCCTATCAGTTTCCCTGGTGTATCCCAAATGGCAGCTATGATGGCTTGGGCTTGACTGCAGGCGTAGCTTGGAGGTGAGTCTAGCTGGTACCCCCAGCACTCCTGCAGCTTCCTGCCTCATCCCCTGCCACTGCCTAAATCTGGAGGTTAAAGCTTGGGCAAGGGGTCATGCTGTGCCCACAGGCAGGGAAAAAGAGAGAGCCTGCCAATAGAGAGCCCAAATCAGCTCACTGTCTCCAAGACAGTCTCACTTTTCCCTTGGGATTCCTGCTCTCCGGTGTCTCTGGACTTGGCTTAGGTCTCGGGAAATATGTTACCCTGAACATTTTTCCTTCCAGTTTGGATACTAGACTGTGACAATGGCTCTTAGGCAACAGAAATAGTTAATTAAGCAGCAAACCTCTGAATGAAATTGCCATGTAACAGGGTCAATTTAACTCTTTTGCCTTGGACTCTGTCCCGCAACTGTTAACTCCACACAGTGCAGAAGGAACACAGTCAAGGTTCAAGTAAACAAGAGATTATTGGTCTGCTTGGGCAACTGGGAAGAAGAGGAAAGATAAATTAAATTGCTAGGATGACCATAAAAAGATTGATTGTTGTTAGTAGTGCAGGGCAATGGGAGAGAGAGGACAAGAGGTTTATCCAAATTTTGCAGTGCCAAAAGATAGGAAAAAACATCAAGAACAAAGCCTTTACCTCTTATATTTCTATGAAAATTACTGTACACACAGACACTGAGTTAAAAAATTCACTGACTAGTTAGGAAAACTTTTTATCCTTTCTCATCTTTTTTTTTAAAGGAATCAAAACCAAATGTAAAGACCTTGCTTACTTAAAAGAAATACAATCACTTCTTTTCTATTCATACACTTTAAATGTCAACTAATTTACTAAGACTAAAAAATATTTTGCCCTATCATTATGCTCCAGTTAAGCCCACAAGCCTGACAGAACTATACTTCTCATCACCACAGAAAGCCTGTTTGGCAGTTAATCAACTTAACAGTATTACTGCAAGTATCCCAACGTAAGCTGTTCCCTTAGCACAGCTTTATGAGGCCTCGCTTCTAAGGCCAACGGATCTCTTTTCATTAGCATGCACTTGTGTGACACAGCTGATCCTGGCACACCTTCAAAAGAAACTCCTCGGCAGCCTCTCACAAACCCCAGAGAAATGTTTTCTCTGAGAGCTTAACAACCTTCAGAGGTGCCCGTGAAAGGAGTCCCCCCAAAAAAGCCACACTAACAGAGAAGAACGAACTATGGAAACACAATAGGCAGCCCTAAGGCATCACCTATGACCCAACCTTCTACAGCTGGCCACTTGTTTAAAAACCCTCAGCTGCAGCTAATAAAACTCTTGGCCACAGAGGGAGTCAACAAAGTGCCTTCAGCCAGCAAGCCAGCCGAGAAAACACACATGAATACAACATCTCTTCATGGTGGGTGTGCAGCAATTTTCTTCCTCTGAAACTTGAGGTGCACCAAAAAAACAGAAGCAAATCTCACTAAGAATGATGGAACTGTCAAAAAATAGTCCCCTGGGCACAAACCAAGCCCCTCCACAACTCAGAGCTCTGTTATTTCAGCAAGGTCAGCGAGAGTTAGCCTGACCTCATGGTCAGCAGCATTTGGCTCAATGTTGTTTTTTAAAGGCACTGAGTTTTCTTCCTAACTTTCCATTGAAGGCCTAAATTTCCTCTGCCTAACTTTCCATTAAAAGCATGGTAAAACTGTGTGAATGGGGCTGAGTGGGGTATTTATACTCATCCCCCAGCTGCCCTTGCCTGTAGCATTCTCTGCATCACCCATGCTGGGGAGTGAAGAGCTCTGAAGGAAGAAAACACAGCAGCAGGGTTTACGAAAGCCCAGTAACCCCATATGGTACATATTTCTGTGCTTTTATCTCAAAAAGGACAAAAAAATAACACATTGCCTTAACCTCTTAGGAACCTTTTCATTTCTCACTGGTTGTGTTGTCCAGCAACAGAGCTGCTTTGTATTTTGCTGAGACCTGTGTCTCAGCTGTATTCTGGCACAGCTGCAGACACAGGTTTTGCCCCATGGAAGAAGCCACTGAAGACTTAAGAGGGAAGGTGGAAGAGAACTACTCATTCTTAAATAAAAACTTGAAGAGAAGCTTCCAAAAAGAAAGACTTTTCAGTGCTCAGTTCTCACAGAGGAGTGGATAAGCCTGAGAGCTGATTTTTTTTTTCCTGAGAGCCCTTTCTTTTTTCAGTTTTTTATAACATAATCTATATATTATGTTATTAAAATATATATTAAAAATATATGTTAAAATGTATTTTATATATTTATAATATAAATTTATATATATTTGTATCTTAATATATATTTTATGTATATTTAATAATATATACATTTTTATATATAGTATATTAAAATATATTGTACTATATGTTTATAATATATATAATTATAATATATATAATTTATTATTATAATACATATAATTCTATATATAATTATAAATATATAGTATAGATGGAACAAGTGAAGCGGCCTTGTTTTACTGCCACAAGGCCTCTCGAAAATGGAACTTCACTGGTAAAAAGCATCGTTAAACTGAGGCAATGATGCTCATTTTAAAGGGATCAGCCTGGTCAACGCAACAAAGCACCACTGGAACACTCTGGAGTGAAGACACCCTCTGACACATGAGGACACTTTCACAGCCAGAGTGGTGGCTTAGTAGAGTACAGGAGCTGCAATATACAAGAAGCAGGGCAGGAAGACTGTCACTGTCCAAAAGTAACTCTAGATTCTCTGCTTTTGAAAATCAGCACTAGTGAATGTTGCAGGACACTCAGAAGGTGGCATAAGAAAAACAACTCTTACTCATTTGAGAAGAGTTTCTCAAAGTTTTCAAATCCACGTGCCTTGTCTTTGAAACCTGATTTTTATTTTACCAATTAGAACTTGTTAAATTGCACTTTCCTTCCTTCTTCCTTTTCTTTTCTACTGCGATCTGAAGAGCCCTGATGAGTTCCATACACTTTCTGTTTTACTGTGATACTCCTCTGCTTGTTGACATTATAACTCACACTAGCAATAGAAACTGGAGGAACTTTCGGATGAAAACTTCAATGTTTGGAATACTACCTTTTTTATTTTTAAAGTAATGTTATATGTTGGCAAACTTTTCATTTATGGTGGGAATCAAAACAAGTTCTGACCTTGTGAACTCACCGAATGTACCCTATAAAATTTTTATTCCTAGGACAGAGATATGAAATGCCTGCACTTTGCCTTGGGCACATTAAATTGTAATAAAGAGACACAAACTATGTCATGAAATGGAGAAATCAGGAGGATGATGACCAGAATATAAAGTAGATCTTTTGTTACTGTCTTAGCCTCTTAGCAAACATATTTCTGGAAGAAGGCTATCCTTATTCTAGGGCACTGTGCCAGACCTTTGTTGCACAGACTGGATTGATCCCCCCAAAATGAACGCTGTTGTCCCAGTTAATGAAATTTATTTGAAACTTTAAATTTTAAAAATCACACTTTTATAATGCAGCAACCCAATTTCTGTGGAAACCCTGTTTCCTTCATGATATTTCTGGTCACTGACCTCTGAAGGTAACATCAAAGTCAAGATACAATCAATGAACACTAGAACTCATAACGCTTATATGAAACCTAGAAATCCTTTTTTATTGTGTAATAAAACAAAGCAAATTTAGCCGCCTTCTAATAGCATGGTATGAGTGGATTCAAAATGAGGTTATTAAGGGAACCCAGAAGACACACTGACTGGAGTCCAGCATGCCGAGTGGAATATGTACTCCTCTTGCTCACTTTTGAAGAGCATTCCGTAGCGTGGCACACAGCCGCAGTGCACCACAGTGTTCACACATTGCATCTCATTTTGTGCTCAATTTCAAGACAAAGTTTGTAGTTTTAATTCATTCTAGTCTTCAGGTTTTTGGTTGCTTTGGTAATTTACATAGTAAACAAAAAACCCTGACACTGACATGTACAAATACGTATTTATAAGGGAATTTAGACTCATCCACTTGCCTGCAAGCCCTGTCACTGATACTCTTTTCAGCAGTGTTATTAGAACTACTGAGCACCCCAAACAAGATCAGAATCCATTTACACTAGGTATTTTACATGAGTGAAGTCCCTGCAGCAATGGGTTTAAAATAAGTAGATTTTTAAAGTACCAAAAAAATGTAGTTTGGTGATTTATTACTGATGTTAAGCCCATGCTTTTTTTTCCTTTTCAATTCATTTTAGCAGTTGAGAGCAAGGTCATCTATTTCTGTGGGATTCATAAAGAGCTTGTGACAACATAATGAACAAACTGAAAGGTTTTGACATGCAAGTGTGCGACAAGTTTGGAGCTGTACTCTCATGCCTTATGCAAACCAGAAGCGAGACCCAGCAGAAACCAGTACGGTTACGCCTACAGGAATGATGCAGATGCATCCAAGCTCACTCTAAACTAGGCCAGAGTTCATCCAGGCTGTAAATCTTTGTCCAAGAATAAGGGCAAATGTTCAAGCAGTTCATCTGTTTCAGTAGAAAAAACAATGCTGGATTCATAGCAGAGAGGAGAGCAAAACTGTGCAGCTTAGCAGTTAGGGCACAGAGCTCAAAGAAAATCCCAGATGATAGACAGTCTTTCCTTTGGAGGTTGTTTCTCTTTTCTCCAGTAACTGTTTATCTGCAGACACCAATTTACTGTGTGAAAAAGCATAATTTGTTGGGAAGTCCAATCCTGTTGATGTGTGTTATATGTTACCTGAGATACCATCCTGGATCAAGACTCTCATGGGACCTGAGGCAGGAAGGTCTTACTTGGTTAGACTTACACATCTTCTAGATATTGAGCTTCTCAAGTATGCGATCATATAACCTTCAGGAAAGGTGCAATAGATTATCTTGCATGCAACTGAGACTAAGAGCAGCCCACCACTGGAAGCTGCCTGGGAGTAGCTAGTTAGCTTTGAACCTGCATACCTTAGCTTGTATTCTAGTAATTTGTTCACTCATACCCTCACGTCTGAAGTTCTCCTCGCCCTGATAACAAAGTATATAATAGCCTGTAGTACTCAAATGTCTTTCTTACATCAGTAGGGTCAAAAGGTAGTTCTACGGAATCACTTAAAAATAAAACAAGGTTTTCCCATTCTCATCTCAGAAGCTGCTCATACCAACTTTCCTTTATTATTCACAAATTGCTCAGACATGCAGAGAACACTACCCATTACAACACTACTCTTAAAACGGATCCAAACAAATACAAGTTGGGAATCCATTCAGTTTAAAGATGAAAGGCCATATTTGCACGTTTTCAGTTCCCAGCCCATCACTGTGAGCTTTTCATTCACATCCACCCTCAACACTCATGCACTAAACACAACTATCAGGCTCTTATGCATATCCCTGCAAGCCATGTTAAGACCAGATGACTGACACTAAAAGCATCAGCTGGCTTCAGAAATCTGTGACAGATATGACAGGAAAATGATCTTTCCTTATTTTCAAGTCATTCAGGAAAACACTCCCACTGCTTGGCTTACCTTCTTCTCTCTAACCACCCCCTTAGTAGACCTTGAAGCAGGTTCCAGAACACATTCTATTTAGAGACATTTTCCCACAGCTGACAGGTAAAAACCTTGCAATTTCAAACAATACAGGGCTGCATTTATCCTGGATGTAAGTAGGTGGAACTCCAGGGGTACTGTGAAGCGCTCTCACCCTGCAATAGGACCCATCAATCAGCTTTATCCATAGACCATAGTCTATGGAAAAAGGCCAGATTTCTGTGGTAACAGTGCTACAGGGTACAGTTCCTGCACGCCAGGGGGGTCCGCATGAGATCTGCCCAGAGATACCAAAACAACCTTCCTAAGGTTTTTGGATAACTCTTCTTGCCTAACAGCACTATTCTCCCCTCAGTGAACAGAACTGATGGCTCTTGCCAGTATGTTCTCTGCCTAAGTGCAGTAAATGTTAAGACCCATGAACAAATTACACAGGATGAAAGTTAAAATCTGTTCCTTATACATGAGACTGGGCAGTGCGACTGAGTCCATTCTGAGCTTTGTTTCAGCAGCTATCAACATAGACGAGTAGTCGCATTGTATGTCCCCAGTTTCAGACAGCTGGCAAAGAAAATGTCAAAGATGATTGTTTTGTGCATACTTTTATGTGTAAGAAGATTAAGAACAAGTCTGACTAGTTTTCAGAAACAGCAGAAAATCCAGCATTAATCATCTACTGAGATCCAATGTTCCAACGTTTCTCATTAATTCCTGTGCTTGTCTGCCCATCTACTTCTAAGCTGGGTCATTCAAAACTCAAAATATTTCAACACCTAACGAATTAACCCTGAGCAGGACTGTAATGTAGTATGAAAGGAAAGTAAAACTCAAGTATATGGTTAGCAGCTTCAACTCAGATCTGGTCAGGCATTGCCACTAAGCATAGAGGAGCATGAGTTTCCTCCTATTCCTTGATCCTTCTATGCTGTTTCTGAAATAGTTTTCTATGTTCAGGAGAAAATGCTGTAATGCTATTATTGCTCCACGTGTTTTAGTATGATGCTTTGACACGGCTCATTCTCACTGAGTTTCAGTTAATAATCTTCATTGACAGCCTTAAAGAAAATCAGAAAATACAGCAACAGTTCTGCTCAAGCAGGACATGAATTTATATGGTTCATTTACTCTCCGTAGTGAAACACTCAGCAAACAGAAATAGTACCTTCTCATTTTTGTTTTTACCTCAAGGAAAATTGTGATCAGCTTCCATTTGCCTAACTTGTAGCCCCTTGCCAATTTCTCTAGCATCCTGTAAAATCCTGACTGCAGCACAGCATTCAGAACCAGAGAAAGGCCAGTGGGCTTCAACAAGTGAGCCAGAGAAAGGGACAGCATACTATTATTTCCTCGTCATAGCAAAGGGAGCAAGTGAACAAGTTGTGCTGGCTTTATGCCACAGACACCAAGAAGAAGCCAGGGCTGCCCCCATTTTAGGGAGCTCTCTGCCACTATATATTTCTTGTGAACAGCAGAGCATAGGCAAGTGAAGGCCAATAATGCAGTGCTCAAGTAATTTAAGGCAATATAAATATTGTAAGGGTGTACAAGTAGACAACATAAGACTCCCATACCACCCCCTATGGAAAGCAGCTCTAAGCTTAGGGCATTGAAAAGAAAAATAATAAACCTGCTCGTTTTTTTTTTTTTTAGTTTATGATTTTGTCAATTTACAAAATCAATTTAAAAATCTGAAAGTCACATCCACCTCTGAAGAACAACTTCCATCAGCAATGGTGGAAGGGAATACAAACAGACCAAGTATAGGGTATGAGCTGCGCTGCTGCATTAGCATTTTAACCTGGATAAGGTTTTGGAAGCATTGCCTTCCCATCTCCACCCACTGCACTTTCTGTTCACACTATGGAAATTCTCTGTGTACACCTACTCAGCTGTGGGATTGTATAAATAAACATCCAGTGTATGGGACCCAAACAGAGCTATACCACGCTAAACTCCCAAAACATACACAGCATAGGTAAAACGCCTTTTGCAGCAAGGGTAACCTTACAGATCCACTTTGATTGCAGTACCCTGTCTGATGATGTGAACATACCTATCACAGTCTGAAATTCTTGGAGGAAAAAAGATCTATATGAAAGGTTATGCTTTATAAAGTTGCTGGTTTGAGTCCCCCTTTTCCCCTCACCTATAAATGTGAACCTGGATTTTCTGTTGGTTTTTTAAAACATTTAAGACTCAAAACTTTATTTATGAGTCTAGATACCAAGCCAGAGTTAATCTGTGCTTTTAAAGGTTGTCCATAAAAAGCCTGAATTTTTTAACTCTCCTTTACCCCATTCAGAAGGAAAGCTAAGGCAAAACCAGAACAAAATAAGTTGATGACAGACAATGCCAAACACTCCCATTTGTACTGTAAATTAAAAGTTCAAGGTGAAGTTGATGGGCTCTACCGTAAGTATAAACCAAGTCTGACAGAACACATGAACACAAGACTGAGAGGTACTAAACACTTTCACAGCTGAAGGTATGAGATACTCTTACTTGCTCTAACAGTAATTATCACAAAAGGAATCCTTGAAGGATTTCTACATATACACAAGACAATCTCCTGAAGCCACAGTATTTCCCCTCTCCCATTTTTCTATTTTTTTTTTATGTTCATTTTTATAATGTACTACCTTTCAATTTGATTTGACTTGGTACAGGGCCTAACCTCCATGCTGCATCTTCCCTGGTGCTGCCAAGAGGCAGCCCTTTGCAAGTGTTTCAATTCCTGCTGAATGTCAGGGAGGCAAGAGCTTGCATGGCCAAACCACTGCGAAGTCAGTGGCTAGTGTTGAGGTCACAGTGATGAAAGTGCTTATCTAGGCTAACTGCTCCATAACACACTTTCCCACTTTTTACATGCAACTCCTCGGCATAAAGAACATACCTTGACTCTTAGCATGCACCATCAAACAGGTATTCTGACAAGTGTCTCACTATGCGAAAGCATCCTGCCAAGGCCTTCAGAAACATTTTCAGTGAATGTATTTGAGCCAGCAAAAGTAAGCAATTAAACTTTTATTCATAATCATTTACATATAACTAAAAACATTCACCACAAAATGCATACTTTCAGTTATCTTGTATTTAGCAGTGAAAATAGTAATCTCTTCATAGTAAAGCACCAAGGAGTACATCACAGAAGAGTCAGAGACAAATTCCACATTATCAGTTTTTCCCCCATCACAATGCACATGACAAAGCTGAAGATTTTATAAAAAGCCTAGAAGTTCCAGGACAGATTCCAGAGTCACCTGAGTGCTTGGCAGGAACAGTATTATTTAGTAGTAGTTACATTTTTCTGACTTCTTTTGCAAAAGAGCTACTTTTCACAAAACCAAGACAGATACAATTATGCCAAACATTGGGGTTCATATTTCACTGAGGTTTTTTTAAGTAGGAGTCAAATAGAACAGTTTGCTGGTAGAGTACCTACAACAACTGTAAGACCAGATGTCAAGAGAAAAGAAAGTAAGTCAGCTCATTATAGCCTGATAGGTGCCTGTAACCAGTTGGGCCCTACCAAGACCCACTACACCACTCAGCTTTTTCCATTATGTTTAATTAGCATTTCATTCGAACATACTACATTTAAGACAACAACATGTATTTTTAAGTTAAGTTGTGTACGTGCACAAATACCTGTACACAGTTTTGGTAGTTATTTAAAGCTGTAAAATTTATATGTAAAGGGGAGTTCTATGGACCCCATTACAGACTGAAGAGAAATAACCATGATCAGTGTTACATACAGAATAATATTCTAATACGGAAAATAATACAATTAAAAGTAATTCATTAGGGAGTAAAATTGTTATACAAAAAGAGAAACGCTGCCTTTTCATCACTTCAGAACAGCAAATAAGGCAACATTAAGAAAAGTGCACAACAGAAAAGAATGGTTCAGTTTTCCAAAAGAGTGGAATTTTTTTTCTTCAGACATCAGGCTTTTATCTGGAAACATACTGGATTAGGATTGCTTATGCCCTCTCCCAGCTCAATCTCTTCTTGCATTAGTTCTCAGTGAGGCGCTTACTCTGACATGTAGGAACGATACATCAGGGCCACGATGATTGCTGCTATTGCCGGGATCACCCAGTTGGACCATGAACTAGAAGGAAGGTTTTGAAACAGCAGCTTAGGAAGTGACAACCAGCAAGTCAAAACAAACAAACAAAACTTCTAACAAAAAATATCATTGCTTACAGAAGTCCTTCCTCCCCACACCAACAAATACTTTAAAGGTAGGGCAGCAAAACACCTTTTACTTTACCAAGTGAAAAAAATCTTGTACTGTTAAGGCTTTGTACTGGAGCTGACAAGAAGTTTGCTTACTAGAGTAAAACTCTAGTAAGTAAGCAACATTTAAATCATGGCATGCTGCCCAGAGTTTCATTCATTCAAAAGCCACTCAAGCAGCACATCACGTGACACTTCCAAGCACCCAAGCTCCCCACTGAGAGGCATGGAACAGTCCTCTGACATTTCAGCAAAAGCAATTGTCAGCAGGATATAACTTCATAAAGTTAGATTCAGTGGTGTCTTAAGTGTTCTTCCCCCACCCCAATTCAGACAGACTTTCCTTCTTACAGGCATAATCCTCTTATTTCCCCTTGATGTAAGATTTGCTACAAGTATTGCCAGTAAGGTATCCATGTCAGTAAAAAATAGTCAGGCATGGCACCAAAGGTCTTCTGTTCACCTGGCAGTCCCCAGAAATGAAAGCTTGTGAGACATAAACCATTTGGCAGATGCTGATACCTATCAAAGTGAGAAACAAAATCTAGCTAGTAAGCCAACATGCTTGTAAAGTGGTATACAGATGCCAACTTGGACTTCACGTAGAACAGAAATGTTCATGTACCACTCGCTGACATCTAAGCTTCCAGCAGATAGCAGCTATTTAGCTTTATAAGCTTCGGAAACATAATCATGAGGAACTTCAAGTTTGACATCAGGTGTCATACTATACCTGGAACTGGACTGAGCAGTGGTAATAAGAGGTTCCTGGAAAGCAAAGCATAAAAAGATACATCAGACAGACATCCCATTCCATCATCACTACCCCCTCAGGTTTTCAAGATTCATTGTCAGGGTTTAAGCCTAGCCTCCAACTAAGTGCCATGCTGAAAACAGGACACTCATCAAGTGTGATTAATTTAAAACTAGCTCTGTGCATTGCATCTGGAAAGCATTTTCTCAGAACTCCCATAACAGATTGTTGTCTTAGAAACCAGCTAGCAGCAGTTTCTGCATCAACATTGCATCAGGGGTTATTAAAAGAAAAAAAAGAAAAAAAAAAAAAACACAGAACAAAAAATACACCAAAGAATTTTGTTCTAAGTTTTCAAGAAGCCAACCTTCAGCCTAAGGTTATGAAAAGCCTAACTTATGAAAAGTTCTAATTGCCCGAAGGATCCCTTATTTGTATAAAATCTAACTGAAAATACTCTGAACTAGTACACAAATTTCCTTTATCAAATNCAGAACAAAAAATACACCAAAGAATTTTGTTCTAAGTTTTCAAGAAGCCAACCTTCAGCCTAAGGTTATGAAAAGCCTAACTTATGAAAAGTTCTAATTGCCCGAAGGATCCCTTATTTGTATAAAATCTAACTGAAAATACTCTGAACTAGTACACAAATTTCCTTTATCAAATCTACATAAAGCAAGCTACCAATTTACATGCACAAGGCTTATTAAACTCAGTTTTTTAGTGTTGTGTTTCAGATAGCTTAAGCATCAGTCAAATTATAGCTGTTTCTGATACTGATTTGGACTCCTCCTTGTTCAGTTTCCACAGCAAAAGTGCTACAAGATCAAATCCCAGTTAGGTACATATGCACAATTTATATGAAGACTTATTACTTTGAATATTACAAACTGCACATGGCCCTGATGCGTTTGTAAGATCCAAGCTTTCAAACTGTACTTCAATTTTCATCACTGAAAAATTAGTTGCTCCAGCATAAACAGACTGCAAATATTCTGAAAGAACAGGATTACCAGCACCCTCCCATGAGTTCAAACAGGCTACTTTTGGAAGCACTCAAATCATCATAGGTTTAGATGTAACCGTGTTTAAGAGTAGGACACAATGATTATATCTATATTGGTGTTGCAAATATCTCCATGAAACACCAACCCCAAAGCCAAACAGCTTGGAACAGCCTGTGTCCACACTATCAAGGCTAACACGTCCTACAACAAACCTGTCACACCCAGGGCCAGGGGATGGCTCCCTCCTCTCCAAGACAGTAAGAAAAATACAGCGCAATGCATCAAAACCTGTTTTTAAACACTACCACACTGGACAACGTACACTGAGGGTACTTTAAATACAGTGCAAGGACAAGGACATTTGAAAGCACAAGGCCTTGTGACTGCTTCTAGAGAGCCAAGGCACAGGGCTGAACCTGTCACATTGCCCCCCAGAGAACACTGTAAAGCGAAACTATCTTATCAACTACACCCACGTATCCTGCTGAAAGAAAGTGCTCCAGCTTCCTTCTGGAATGATGGAAAACACACGTGCAGGGTAGGTAACTATGACCAGCATTAAAGAAGTGAATAAGCCAAATAGCAGCATGGTAAGAAGTCAGTTGGATCTTAACTCCCTAATGGCTACCAAGCTCTGGCCAAACTAATATTCTAATTACTTCAGTTTAGTAAGTTCCCGTGAGCTTAATCAAGGGACTGTACACTGCAACTTGCACTGAGCAGTCCATTTAT
Organism: Agapornis roseicollis; assembly: GCA_002631895.1. Lineage (NCBI taxonomy): Eukaryota > Metazoa > Chordata > Aves > Psittaciformes > Psittacidae > Agapornis > Agapornis roseicollis. Next base: position 93,967 of record NDXB01000276.1, read on the forward strand.
CAGCTGTGTTTACCATTGCTAATCTTACATCTTAAGTGTAAGCTGCCCTGAATTTCAAAAGGTATTCAAATAGCAGATGTTATTCTTGGTGGGAAAAAGATCTGAATCCCAGTTACCACTCCATTTCTTATTTTTATCTGTACACTAGTTGCAGTCCTTAAAATTAATAATTGCTACAGCAAACATTTCAGTGTGTTTTTTTGTTTCCATCCCTTAAGCTTATTACTTTTTAAAAAAAGCAGTCACTTTTAACATCTTCCTATAATATTTAACAATGGTAAAATCCTATTCCTACTGCACTTCACCTAAAAATAATATTCAATTATTTCCTAATTGCACTACTGCTGCTCTGCCAGCCCTGAGCAAACATACTCTATCCACAGAGCAGCAGGAACTGTACAAATTAATCCCTGAAGCACTTGCTCCTTTAAAAGACACCTGTATTTTATTAGTTTTATAGTTGAGTGCCAACACAACTTTAGTCTATTAAAGATAGGGGAAAAAAATCCAAACCAACCAGAAAACAAGTACAATACTGCACTGACAGAACACTCAGTAAAATCTACTGAAACAGCCAGGAAGCAAACTATTTTCACCTTGAAAATGGTTCATCATTGCAAATTAACTGATCTACAATACAGCAATCAAATGCCTCTACATTCTCTCTATTAGTGTTACCAATATATTGTTAAGCATCACATTCCCTCTAAAAAAAAAAAACCCTCACTCAGTTTAATCCATTCTGTCTATAAACTGATTTTTTTCTTCAGCTGAGTACTAGAAAACCATTTGCTGATCCTAAACTCACCTTTTTGCTAGTGTAATGCCTTCACACTTAGTAACCTCTTGGTTCAAAACCACACAAATAAGAAAAGAACAGCTAACAGGAAGAATAATTTGAAGCCATATTAATAGGTTTAAGATATTGACTTCAAACATTACATTTCAATCAAGCTGAAATATTTTTGCCTCCAGTGGTATACCATTTACAGACACTATACCCAATGTCTAAAAGAAAAAACATGGCTTTTCAAGAAACACTTACTGGTCGTTTCTGAAGCTTCCCTCTATCGTCCTGCAGGAAAACAAGCAACAAATGTTTAGACAAACCCCAAAGTATCAAAAGAAGTCACTAAATCCAGTTTGCAATTTATTCTGTTAATGTGCATCTATTTTTACCTATGAAACAGACTTATGAAAAGAGCAGATGTCAGTGTACGATTCTGAGCTATCACAAACAAGATCACTTGCTTAAATAATATTTCCCAGTACGCAATAAAGAAGCGAAACCCGCATCTCCAACATCTTCCATTGTTTCTTCTGTCCTTGTAAAAACTACCTTCCCATTTTTTTTTGTCTCTAAACAGTACACATAACCTTAGCTTATGAGCTGATTTCAATCACATTAGTTTACTTCTGCCTAGTCTAACTCATATTAATGGGCAAAGTCATTTAGTCATTTAGTTTTGCCCACCATCCTGTGCAATGGTCCCAAATTCTATTTCAAAGCAGCAAATTTTTAGATGTGACCATACTTATGCTACACTAAATCAAATACCTTCATACTGGGAGAACCTATCTCCAACCCAGGTCCATCCACAACAGTGGTTTTCCTTTATTCTTAAGTAAATTACTAGAGAAATAACTAGACACAAAACCACTACAGTAAACAGCAAGTAACAGTACTCTCACATACTCACCGGGTGAAGCTCCCCAATAATAAAGTTTTCTGACATTGCTCTTGCATCTGAGGAATGGCCAACATCTTCAAAGTTCTCAGTAGCATCTCCCCCAGCTTGCTCCCTGAGGACCTCTTCACCACCTGGGTGCTGCAATTTTTAATGCATTTGAATTTGTTACTGAAAACCATTCCACATTTAAAAAATTGAATTTCCTAATTTCTAAAATGTAATAAAATGTCCTTGCAAAATCAGCTGCTAGACTTCTTAGTGTAAACATAAAGCTCTCCAACTACTCAGAGAGGCTTATGTACTCGCTGAAGCAAAATCCAAGGAAAGTTTCTACTCCACCAGCACAAAATAGTGAAAGGCATTACCCATAGCAACTAAAGCATTTTGAACATTATTGGATTCAGTCTTTTCATAGCTCAACCATAAATCTAAAGTTACATTCTGTATTCTCACTTCTGCAGGAAATGTGTACTTTTTATCCACAAAATGCCACACATACAGCAAGAGGATAAAAGGCAAAAGGTGTAAGTTGCAGCAAGAACATTCCAAGTTGCAATAAAGTTACTCATAAGAGCAATCAAGCACTGAAATTGCAAGGGAGAACACAACCTCCATCCTTTGGGGTTGCCTACACAAGGCACTAAGGATCCTGACCTTCAAGTTAATCCTAGTTTGAGCTGGGGTGTGGATTAGATAACCTTACAGGGTCCTTTCCAAAGGAAACTGTTCGATTACCTAGCAAGTCAGCTACTCTGGAATTGTTTAAGCGCAACTGAAAGCTCATACAACACAGTAGAATAGCAATTGGGTTTTAGCAGTATCTCAAAATTCCATTGCTGATAAAACCTTCAAGATGTAGGGAAACCATCTCCCAGTACCTCCTAATATCTCAAAACCATCATCATTCCCTTAATCTAAACCCCTGTTCTCCACTGACTATTATTTTTCCCCAGCATGAGCTTTGATATGGCTGGCAGTTCCACATTTCCAGCCAACAAATAACTGTACATATTGCAAAATCTATCATATCTTCTAGCTCAGTGCATTTTCTCAGCATCAACTTACTTATTCATCTAACAGATACGTAACATGCCATAAAAATTAACTACTCAACTTTTAAGTAGGAAACTGCTACATAAAGACCAGGAATGATTAGGTAAGCAAGTTGAATACACTTTAGTACTACTGCCTTGCATTAAAGCAACAATGAAGTAAATTCTAATACCTGATCAGTGACACAGGGAACAAGGCTTTGGAGCATCAATTCTGGTTTTGATGCTTCCGACTACAATGTCTGAAATTATTAAAACAGGCAAAATTTCTACTGTTTAGGTTCATCTTGCCTGAAGCATCACTGAACAGAGAGGCTATGCTAAAACAGTAGGTTAAAGAAATGGCATAAACATTCCTGCTAGTCTAGGCAATTCAGGTTAGAATTTAATTCACATTTGCCACATTAATCTCCTATCAATCCTTCTCTTCCAACAAAAAGAAGATTTCTTTATACAGATCAGGAAGACACTATTACTACCACTTTCCAGTAGTACCACAACTCTAAAACTCAAATCTTTGCATTAAAAGCAGACATTTATTTTAATAGTTGAAGTTGCCTGAAAAAAAAAAACCCAAATAAACAAAACAAAAAACTACACAAA